>JAVQJD010080026.1:0-24379 GCA_036023655.1 Nannoperca australis
TAGTTATTTATCTGAGTATGTCTATTAACTGTGTACAGAAACTGCTTAGCTTAAATATAATTTGTTGTGTCCTACCAACCCTTGCTCAACCATGTGGGGCTGTGAATGTGGCCCTCACAAGCAGCTAGATATGGAAGAGGTGCTGAGAACCGCCTCCCTCCCCCTCACCAAAAATGTTTGTCTGGGACTGCGCAGGTACTCTGTCCAATAACGAATCCATTTCACCAAGGGTTAGTCAAATTACAGGCTTTTTTTGTACTTTTGCGTTTCTCCTTTACCAATGTAAGTTTATATTAATGTTACAATTAAAATCACATCCATTTTTAAAACCATTTTAAAATGTGGCTGGCTCTGTATGGACCTATATGGAAGCCCATTTCCACCCAAAAAAAAAAAAAGAGGTACAATAACAATGAAAATAAAACTATTAAGCCACTGAAGAGGGTAGAGTCATCCGCCTACTTCTACTACACATCAGTAACTTTCACATTTTAAAGAAGATATCTTTGATTTAACAGCTTCCCTTATTTATGTTTTCCCATCTGTTCCAGAGATTTGAACACCTCAGCGATGCTTTCTTTATTCCACCTTCTGTAGATGAACATATTTTAAAGTTAATTTAAAGATTAACAAAAGCTTTTGTAATTCCCAAACCACATTTGAACACGAGGCGTTTGCACAGTCGTGATTCTTCCATTCTCAAAGATAAGATCGCTCTCATTACCTTGATAGCAGCGCCATTTATAACCCCACTGCACCACCAGACAACCATCTTCTGTGCTAACAACCCGTCATTAAACGAGCAATAATAATCAAACAAAAGTCACAGTCAATAAGCTCCAAATGTGACAAAGTGCCATATTAAATGGAAGGACCCACCTTTGAAAGTTTCCACTGTTTGTGGCCACCGCACAACGGCCTTTCTGTTCCAGATGCTGACATTCTGCACACCAAAGCTAGCTGGGCTGATGAGCACGAACACAATGCTCGTGTCATTCTTCACTGAAATCACGGCATCTTTTTTAGAGACCTGATGGAGGACCAGTGGTTTTGGATGTCTGGTGATTCCATGAACTACACCTTCTGGGATACAAACGCCATCTGGCAACTCTCCAGTCCCTGTGGCGGCATCGACACCAGCGGCAGCTTCTACTGGAGGGATATTCCATGTGAAGCTCAACTTTACTTCATCTGATTGACAGGTGAGGATCCAGTCTTTTTTATTACTGGACCAAAGTTCTTTAATTTCTTCAACTGAACGCTAAGTTTTACTTCCATCCAGCTACCTTCATAATACATCCACCAGCAGGTACAGATGATCTTCAAGATATTCTGTATACCACAGGCAGATAACGTGTTACATTCTTTCATTAGACCTTTGTGTGTGTGTGTGTTATTTATACAACCTTTTTCACATATACAGTAGTACTCTCCAACTCCTGTAAACACACTTTGATGTGAAACGTTATAACTTTCAGTCTAATGTATAGAAATAGAATAGAAAAGATCAGATTAATAGTCTGTGCAAAGTCTTCCTGTGTCGGTCTGACCCATAGACTGTATATAAAGTATATAAACTGCATATAAAATGACCTTTTACTCCTCAATGTGTCTTTACAGACATTCAGAGAGACGTGGAAAAAAAAACTTTTTCAGTACCACCAGGCCATAAACAAGGCGATCAGCACGAAGAGAGGTCTCACTCAGTTCAACTGTCTTCAGTGCACAGTCTCTGTATTGTTCCTAGCAAATGCACATTTGAATTGTTTTGGTCGTTTGTAGTTTTTTTGCTGAGGTGTAGCTGAGCCAGCCAACAGTACAAGCCGTGCCTTTTACTCTCTGATTGTTTAATGAAGTCACACAATTCACTATCTTACAACTGAGCAGACTTCGAGTTAGATAGACGAACGGCTAAAATGTCATGTTTTATTTTTTTGGATAGTTTAGTGAAGATTCTGATCCAAAGTTTGCTAAAAGGTTACAATGGTTTGAAAATGTGTGCAGTACCTACGCATATATTTTTATATATTTCCTTGTTCTTAAATTAGCTGAAAATATCTCAAAGCTAGTCTGTTTAAAAGACACCCATGACACCTCGTCCTCTTCCTCACAACTCTTCCAAATTCAATCCACCGTCCTTTGTAGCTCACTTAAGTTGCGAGGTCTTCTTCACTGCTTGCTTGACAGCTGATGCTCCTCCTAACAATGACTGGATGATGCAAATGGAACACCTTGAAGGTTTTGCAAGAACTGTTTCTGTCCTATTTTTTGAAGATTTGACAAATCCCTATTATTGTGTAGGCTACACTGGACATCCTCTCTTTTCTGGGTGTTTATCGTCCCTTTACTTTATCGAGCATTGTAACTGTATCAAAAAGCAATTTCCCTTCAGGGATTATTAAAGTATTTCTGATTCTGATTCTGATTCTGATTCATAGCATGTATTTATGTATAGGGGACAGGTTTAGGCTGCGGTTCGTATATGCGGTAATTTCTGTGCTTGGTTTGCTGATTTATATTCTATAAAACATAGTTGGAAGCATAAAGTAAAGAAAAGTACTAGTAAGAAAGTATATCAAGTACTCTTTACTGATTTTATTTCTGTCTTGAGGACATTGTCTTCCCTACTGTGCGATTGTTCCAAAAGACCTCGCCTTTCCAGTTTGAATAAAAATCAAGGTAAGCATTTTCTTTAGCTTGAGGCCTTGATACATTTCGGGCGAAGAACAGAATGAAAAGCTTACCGAACATCTTTGACCGTCCCTGGGGTTTTTCATCCAGCTACATACCACACAGCGTGGACGTCCCCGCCGAGGCCGTATAAACTGGATCTGTCAGCTCATAAAGAACATGAATGCAATTTGTCGAGCGCTTTCATTTATCCTTTGCTAAACGTCAATAAAGGACTGGGAGCGATGTCAGAAATTAGAAAAGCCCTTAATAAAGTTGCATTATGTTTCCAGTAAACGCTTACGTAGCTTTTTTTTTTGCATAACAGCCTCTCTGTCTCGTTTGTAACAGTTACTGACTCTTACATTTTGCATTTCTTGAAACTATTCAATTTAACTTTAATTTCCTGTTGTGTTTTACCACTATAATGCAATAAACAAAGCAAACAGCTGTCCTTCATTGGCTTTAACTGGTGTAGAAGCAAAATCAGCATATTCCTTCATTATTCGATCATATGCCTCGAAATGCAACCGCTTCCTATCATTTATCTACTAATGTTTAGGAGTGTGAAGATGTTTTTGTCTGAGAGGCGTGTGTCTCAACAGTAAGTCTCTTTATTAAGACCTCTTTCAGCATGTCATTCCTCCAGGCGTCCATCCCTCCATCTCTTTCACCTCTATCTGTTGCCCTTCCCCTCATCTCCTCTGCTCCCTGCTCTGCTCCCCTGCCTCCTTCTGTCTCTCCCCCATCATCGCTCATTACGACCCTGATGGAGAGTAAACAAGGCCATCTTTTCCTTCCATCGGTCTCTCCATCCCTCCCTTCTTTCCGGTTGAATAAACATATGGATGGCTCTGCCTCCCTAAACCTCCTCACCTCTGCTTTCTGGCCTCGCTCCTCTTGTCTCTCCCCGTCTCATCTCTGGCTTTGTCATTAGTATGCAGAGGAAACAATAATATTCCTTCATGTGCCTCCCACTTTCTCCTGCTCCATCACTCTGTTTGCTCTCCGTTTCTTGTCTGCTCTTTGCTTCTCTCTCCACTGCAAAAGAAGTCTGCAATATTTAACCAAATAATACATCTAAAAAAAGTCACAAATAAACGGCAAATGAGGTGGGATCATTTATATTGTGTTCCTACATCATCCTCCTTGTTTTGCCCTGTTTAAATATTACACTAAAGTATGTGCATGAAATAAAAGTAGCTTTAAATTGAAAACATAACACATTGTTCATCTTACAAATACAAAGTTGAATTTAGAAGCAATACAACATACCCATGTTCAGTTTGCAGCTACAACCAGTTAATGTTAGCAAACTTCAGTTGGCGTAGAGCGTGAAGGGCTGACAGAGCTGGAAGAAACTGAGAGACTTTCTTCCACAAACATTAATTGCTATTTCACTAATAATACTGCTAATTAAAGCAGTAATCCTTCACAGCTCTGGGATCAGTTAAAATAGTCATGGAGATGGGTCAGAATGTGTCAGTTTTGCTATGTGTTCATAACCACGTGATATTTATAGAAAATATAGCTGATGGAACAGCCACGAATGAAATGTGACTTTTTTTGACAGTTCGGTTGGTGGCTGGTCAAAATGCCTTTGCATTTGGGGAGTTTGGGCTCTGGACTTCTGTACTTCTCAAATCGTGGCTCCGGCCCTGATGAAGGGGGTCTCTTTCTTCTCTCTCCCTCTAGGACCCTGTGGCACCTGCTGATCCCTCGAAGCCCTGACGTCAGCGCTGGAAACGGTGGAGATCTCCGGCGCGCGGCGGCGGCGGTGCTCAGGCGCAGCGTCCGTCTAGCGCGCAACGCAGGCGGCTGCGGCGGCACCAGCACCCGGCAGCAAACCCCACTCAGCTCAGACTTCCCCGTCCGACTCCCGCACACACACACACACACACACCGCCTGGAAGGAATACACCGACTACACATCGACATCCTCCCCAGGTTTTGAACCGGTCCACTTCTCTTTGCCTCTCCAGTCCCGCTATGTCGTCTGCTGTCACCGAGACGGAGGAGTCGGCGCGCGGCTCCCCGCTGACGCCGCTGAAGCTGGTCGGTCTGGTGTGCGTCTTCCTGGCGCTCTGCCTGGACGTGGGAGCCGTGATGAGCCCGGCGTGGGTGACCGCAGACGACCAATACTACCTGTCCCTGTGGGAGTCCTGCTGGAAGCCGGCGAGCACCGAGAACTGGCAGTGCAACAGCACGCTGGGCTCAGGTAATGAGAGGGGGGGGGGGGAAGTCACAACGTGTGGGCTCTTAAAATCACAACAACCGCTTAATGTGTCCTGTCCCGTGCGCACCGACCAGGATACAGGACATATTCCATGTGTCTTCTTCTTGCATGTATTAACAGATTTGTATATTTTAGAGAACAAAGAGTTCTGACTAACGGCATGAATGATGCTGAAGCTGATGATGATGATGGAGGGAAGCTTCCTAACCTCCAGAAGGGCATTCCTACAAGGAATTACCCAAAGCCAATAATCTCTTGACTCTATATGCTGTGAGAAGGCGTTGTGCCGACCAATATTGTGACCAACCATAGCAAAACCTGTCAATCTGCAACTCCACGGGGACCTCCGCATTTATAATTGTGGAGGTGAAGTGAAGGAATTGTTGCATTTCAAATAGAATCACATTCAGAATGATGTTTATTTTATTTTATTTCTGCTTTGAAGGAAAAATGGATCATAAAAAAGAAAATAATGCACCTGCACCACAGGTTTCTGTTGTGCAATGACATCCCCTCATATTCCTTCTTCTACTTCATAAAGATCACCATCTAGATTATTAACACTGCAAAACTGCCACCGCCTTCATGGTAAAGTACATCAACTCTCCCGGGTGTTGCCACTTACCTGAGTCTAATTAATACATTTGTCAACGGAGGAGAAGGAAGGGAGGGGGAGAGAAAAAAGTGCTGGCTCGATGAATAGAGCTCATCCTGCCTCTGACTTAACGTTTTCTTTTTTTATCATCCTCCCCCTCCTTTCGTTGTCTAGAAAACTGCCTTGTTGTCGCGCCCAGGAGAGGTCTCGCAGTTTTGGGCAACAGAGGAGGGGTTGATTTTGGATGTTGGATTGGTTTCCAGGGAAACAAGAGTTCACAAGCGTTACTTTAATTGAAGTGAAAGTGGCTTTATTTACTACCTCTGTGACACTGGGAGTTGACTGGTGCTAATTACACATGAGGGCATTAAAGAGGGATCATTTATAATATCTTTAAGCTGTCAGACACTATGACAGACATCTATCTATCTATCTTTTTCACACACACTTGCTTATTGTCACATACACACACCCTCTGTCTACCTGCAGAGCTAATATGTGACCAATCCATGTCTCCGCTGCTCTCACTGTGGGTAGGATAGGATCATGATTGTGTCTGTGTGTGTGTGTCTGTGTGTGCATATTTGTAGCAGCTGCGCAGTGTGTATGTGTATCTGTATACAAGTGTCTGACTCGGTGTGTATGTGTTTGTATTTATATATATATATATTTGTGTGACAGAATGGGAGTCTGGGTGTCTGTATGTCAGCGTGTAAACTGGTGTGTGTGTGTGTGTGTGTGTGTTTCCAATAAGAGGCTACCACATTGAGCTGACCTATTTCTGGACAGTCTCCTCTGAAGCCCAGCTGAATATTTCATGTCACACTCTGATTTCTCTGTTGTTGCATCTCCGAACCTCCTCTCTGAGGACCTGCACACACACACACACACACACACACACACACACACACACACACACATTCGCTGACACACTTTGTGACCACAACTGTCCGCAGTTTTTCTCTCTTTCTTTCTGTCTTTCTCACACACACACACACACACACACACACGCACACACATACACATCCAGACTCCAGACCAGGACTCCCTAATTACATGTCTTGGCATGACAGGTTTGTGTCAGCTCATAAGTGTGTGAGCCTCAATAACACACACACACACACACACACACACACACACACACACACACACACACACACACACACACACACACTCTGATCTTAAAATATAAATCACTCCCATGGCTTGTTCCAACACCCGAGACAGACCAAAGCAGCAGTTTCTGTTCGTTTAGCTCATCCTTTTCATTCATTATGACCATTCTCCTTTTGTAATCATGGGAACTGGCTTTTCCTGCTTTAGAAAGCAGAGCAAAGACAGTTTTTCATTGGCTTTCTCATGGGCACCTCAGAGATGTGTTACAGTAACCTGGTGGGCCCACATACTGTTCAACAACACCAAAGGGAAACACAAAGAGATCACAGATAGAGACCTTTTAAAGGTTTAGAGAAAAAATATAATCTTCTTTTAAAGATTTATACAATTTACTATTTTGACACTATTGAGTAAAATGAAGGGATTTAAATTGGTGTAATATGCTATTCATATTATGAATATATATAAAGACCCAGGGTATACATCTAAGGGGTAAATTGACAAGGGAACATCCACCATCTTTGAACAAATGTCTGTGAAACTGCCCGCGCCCGGGCAACAAGCAAAATGCAGTAATGTATGCAGAGTATGTATCTGAGTAAAAAATCTTTAATTCACAACATGCACAGCAAAGCTGCTAATTAATTGGACTGAGATGGAAAAACAAAGGCATAAAGAAAGGATCTCACTTTGCAGAATGAAACGTAATTGGAAGATGAGTTCCCTCGTTAATTGATGCAGGTACAATTATAGTGTGTTGTCATGAGTATCTTAAACCCCTTTCAGACATGTACCCGTATAAGCAACATGTCGGTGTCATGTATGAACAAACGTAAAAGTCACAATAGCAGTCTTACTATGTCAGGAAACGAAGGAGGAGTGAGGAGGGGAGTGACCCCCCTGCCTGACGCGTGGGACACATTCCCATATTAGCAACTTGCAAGCATTTAGACAAATCAAGACAGTTAGACTCAAGGCAGCTTAGAGAGTTGGTCATGTGAAGGTTAAACTACATCTAATTACACTGAACGTGAGGCGTCCATGTTTGGCTGGTTTTCAGGCTCCTCCGTGTTATTAAGTGCCAACTCTGATATTTTGGGGCTTAATAATTACAATTTGGATGTTGGCATGAACACTATTTTACAAGATGGATAACTCTCAATATGATGAATTCAGACCAGAACAACAAACTATATTTTTTTTTTTTCATGCATTTATCCGCATGAGTGAAATCATAAATATAAAGTAAAAAACTTTACATACAGCAAGTGGGCAAATTCAAATTAAATGAGTCACAATTTCAAGCTGCTATAATCAACATTTCTATGTTAACAATGGATCAGATTACTGAGTGTAATGTGAAAGGTTTCATTTGTAGTGGCGAGTCCACAGAAAACTATCAACCGCCTCTGAAGTTCCCCTCAGCTCCACGGACCACTTTAGCATCTTTCAGCTCTTTGTTTTGGTTTTAGGGCCCGAGACTTTACTGATTCGGTTCACTTTCACTGCTCTCATAGCCTCGCATCTGGCAGCGGGCTTCAATTCTTCTTGTGAACTGTCGAATATTGGAAAACAGGCAGCCGGGTCGTCTAATAAATGATGAAACTGTGAGAAGTGCAAGAGATCAGAAATCATTTCTCTTCTTGCACTTTCCTAACTCCCCGGCGTTCCCCAGCAGCGCCATCACTTCCTCTCGTGCACCAGACACCTAATTGTGGTTGTTTGAATAAAGCCGTAACAAGCTGTTATGTACCAGAATGACAAAAAGCCGTAACTATGACACATAGATGAAGCTATGTTACATATTTCATGAAGTCTGAAAAGGGGATTTTTTGATATTGATGACAGTACGGAAACTTCAATAGCCGACGCCAACCAGCGCATGAGATCGTGTCAGCTCCATACAGAAATCCTGGAGCTGAATTCCCTCATGTTTGGCAAATGGGACATGTCTTCAGATGAAAAATCTTATAGTGGGCGTTTGGCCTTATAGGCAGACATCAGGGGAATCTCTACCTGTCTCACACACACACACACACACACACACACACACATCGTTGAAAGATGTTTGAAGCCTAAGACGTTACACCTAGAAGCCAACCTACTTTCTTCCCCTCTTTGTTCTCTCTCTGTCTCACAGTCACTCCTCTTCTCCTCTATTCATTCATCCTCCCCGTTGTTCCTTCCATCTTCCTCCTTGTCTCACCTGCTCTTCTCTTCCTTTCCCACGCAGTGTTTTCCTTCCTTCCTTTCCTTCGATTACACACTTTAAACGCACTCAAGTGAACAAACGTGTGTGTTTTTCACACCGACACCTCCAAATGAAACCAGAGCACAATAAATAGCTGAGAACAAAAGACGTGCTATTGCTACCAATAGGCTTGTCATTTACCTGACCTTGAGAGAAGAGACTTCCCAGGCTCGCTGATTTTGTAGATTTTGTTATAGCCTGAGATGCCACGTGTTTTCTCTTTTTCTCACACTGTCTTTTGTTTAGAATTAGGAAAGTGGGCGCACGTTTTTCAGCTTATTAGTCATTTTTGCATGTGGTAATATTAACACATAAAAAAATAAAGGCCAAAAGATTTCAATTTGTGTACACAGATGTGATTTGAAACTGTCAGTTTTGGCCTGTTTTGACCCACATTCACTCAGTCTTTGTTGTCACAGGCATGGGATCAGTCACCACTGAGGACCTAAATCTTGCCTCCTCGCTCTCTGCTCTTCTCACCTTCCTCTATCAGTCTATCGATCCATTTGTTGCTTTTACTCCCCCGACCTTTTTCATCTGTACTCTTGAATGAATTGTCTTTTCTTCAACCCTACTCCCATTTCATTTTTGTTTGTTCCTCATTCCCTTTTATTGTCTCCTTTCTTCCTCTCTTCTTAGCTTCCTTCCTTCCTGTCCCTCTCTCTTCCCCCGAGGGCTTCATTGTTAATGTTAATCATTTTCTCTTTGTAATTTCACCATCTTCCTCCTTCTCAACCCTCTCCTTTCCATTTCCCCCAGGGTCAAGTCTCTCTCCCCCTTTTCCTTCTCTCCCTCTTCCCCTCCTCTCTTATCCCCTGCTCCCCTTCCCCTCCTCTTTTATCCCTTCCTCCCCTTCCCCTCCTCTCCTCTGACTCAATCTCTCCTCTCAGTGAGCTGAGCCCCCAGAGACGCCCGTTCTATTTGTAGCGGCTGAACGAGGAATGGGAAATGATGTGGCATTCAGTTCTGTGGCAGACAGACAGACAGGGGAATAGCCAGGAACCTACAGCTCTCACTTGCCACCCCCAAAACACACACAAACACACACACACACACACACACACTGGGGCATGATGGGAAAAGGGATGTGCCCAAACACAAATAATCCTTTTGGTGGATGCAAATCAAGCTTTCTTCAAAGCATTTACAGTATCACAGCAGCAGCAGCACGTGGCAGCCTGTAAAAGTCTTTTTAAATACCCATGGAGGTTAAAGAACATTATTGTCTTAAATACAGTTATTCCTCTGGTGTTAACTCTCAATTATTCTACTTTTGTTCTGGGTAATGGGCTTTTTTCATATTGTGGTTGTTAAATAGGTCTTTTAAATCTAAGAATGAATAAAGTATAGGGGGTTTCAGACCAATGAACCCCATTTCTGGGATTTTTGTCACCGTTGTAAAGTTTATTTCAGAGCTGAAACATTTCATTGGTTGACTGATAGTCGATCAACAGAGAATAATCTGCAATCATTTAGATTTTGTAACCTGAATACCTTTGGGTAAAGGTATTACTAAACAGACACTAACAGAGCGACACCTGCATCAACTAAACACACCCTCCAAATGAGTAATTTGGTGGTCTATTTAAGCTGTAAATATTTCCCATCTATCCCTCTGCCTTTGCCACTGCTGCCCTGCATCAGTATTTCTGACCACCCCCAGCATCCACCTGCAGGCTCTGGCTAGGGGGGTTTCATATATTTGCTCGTCACTCCCCAAATCTCTATCTAAACATTTCAGCGGGGAGTGATGAGGTCGGAGCCTCGACGCCAAACTCTATGTTCTGCTGCGATTTTAAACATTTCAAACGTGAGGTGTCTGACTGAACTGCTATTTGGAGACTTGCTAGTGAGCCGCTAAACTTCAAATGATCCCGCCGCATAAACTGCGAAACTCTCAGCAGCTTAGCAGTGTGAGTCTCAAAAAGGGTCAGTTACGTTCAATTCCGGCGCCAGTAATTCACGAAGGCGTCCACACTTTGCCAGCTGGGTGTAAATTACACAGGCTTCTTGGCGTGATACTCCGCAAACAAGTTAATCACAGTCCACTGACAACATAAAGGTTGCTTCTGCACCAATTTTGTCATTTTTTAGCAAGTATTTATATAGAGCATGGAGGCACGGTGGTGCAGTGGTTAGTTCGAGGTTCGAACCCTCCGGTCGGCTGGTTACCTTCCAGGACTCTAGGTACTCCTGCTTCCTGGTATTAATTCAGATGTAACTGTTGGACCTGTAACTTGGACCTATTTAGGACTTCTGTGATGTTTAATAGTGTGTTATAGTTACTTGGAATGTGTGGCTGATGTAGACCATGTTGTGTAAGTGCTGCATATGGCACCTGCTTGTCAGATTGACATAAGGACTAAGTAACCGTGGCAGTGTCATGATTAATGTCATGATTAAAATGTTAAAACTAACTTCTGAATGTGCCGCGTGTGCGTGCTTTGAGCTGCGGGAAGCCAAAGTACAACAGCAGCTAATCAGTGTGACAGCTTGGAGTGAGCTTCACGGTAAAGAAAAGAAGTGTGACAGTGCGGCGCGGTAATCCTGTCACATTATAGCAAGAGGTACGTCTCCGCGCGCGAGCGAGAAAGAGACGGGGAGGTTCACGGCACAGTGTGTGTGAGAGACTGGTCCATTTGCAAGTCACATAGACCGACCAGGGTGTAAATGATGTGTGTGTGTGTGTGAGAGAGAGAGAGGGGAAGAGGGAGGATTTATATGGTGTATATATAGCAAATGATACAGTTGCCTCTATGTGTTGCAGTGTCCCTAATCCAGTTTGAAAATATTTGCCAAAGTATGTGTGAGAGAGACACAGAGTGACGAGGCTTTGCATATTGTGTGTGTATGAGTTTTAACATTTAAAGCTACCAGTTCGTGTGTGTGTGAATAAGAGAGAAAGAGAGGGGCGGGATATTTGCAACAGTTGCAGTGACTGTACGTCAGAGTGTGACAGTGAGAGAGAAGTGCTAGTTACTAGACGTGTCATATGTTGTAGTATTACCTCCAAAACAAAAAAAAGTGATATTAAACCTGTAAAATTCAGTGTTTACGTGTCAGTTAAATGCATTAAGTCTGCAGATTCTGCTTGTAGCACCGCAAGATTCCCATGCAAAGTATAAAGAGGGAAGAGAAAGATATACAGTATGCAACATAAGTAAGACTTTCATGTCTGGGCCTTTAAATAATGAATTAAGATCATCTGAGTTATGTTTCATTTTACATGAATCTCACACGGCATATGACTCATCATGATAGTGCAAAGCCTGTACAGTGAGTGTGTGTTATTTATGATCACCAGCTTGGCGCTTTAGTTCAGTGTGAATGGATGATAAACCACCTGAGTCTTCTTTTAACCCGGCACCTCACTACAGCAGTCGGTTTGATCCCTTATTCCACTCTAAGGGCTACTTTTTGGCCAAGTCTCAGGGGGCAGCGGAATCACATCAGCGCCGTCGCTTCCGCTGACTTCAGGTGAAAACCGGATTATTTGACTTCACCTATAACATGAAGCAAACACACGCAAACACGTGCAAGTAATCCCACACAGGCGGATCAGAGTCAAAGGCTAAGGAATAGAAATTGGGCTTTCACATAGGAATACCTCGTTGCCCGGAAAGATTTTCATAAATCTGAATAGGTCTTTTCAAACTGAAAAGAAGCTGTTCTCGGTTGCTCTGCATCTGCAATAATAGATGCTTCTCATCGTACCAGTGGTCTCTCCTCTCTTCTTTCTGCTCTCTCTCTCATCTTCATCCTCCTTCTCTGTCTGCCTCCCACTATCCACCCCTGCATCTCTTCTTTCACCTTATTCCCACCCCCCCCACCCCTTCCTCTGCCTCTAAATCTCTCATCTTTCCTTATCTCTCCACTCCACCAGCCATCTTTCGCAAGCTTTTTCACGACGCTAGTAAATTTAGGCATATTTACACAACTTAAATTATAGCTGTTAAATAAAAAAATACATTCACTTAAACAGCCCTGCAGAATACTGTTGATGCCAACTCCTGATCGTTGGCTTTGCCTCTGTACTGACAGCTACATTTCTGCATCAGATGCAGCCCATTGATGTTTTACATCAAGCTGGCCTTTTAAGAGCTACTGTATGTCCTCAAGGAGCACAGCGTATTTTATTTCTTTATTTACGGATGTGGTAATATAGCACTTCCTAGCTTAGCTGTGCAGTACAGAAATAGGTTTAACAGCAGCCTACACGAGCTCGGCTAATTTGACAGCATCACATCTGATCACAGTGTGAAGGCAGACAGGTGGAATGAAAGGTTAGAGAAATGGTCAAATCTTTTTTCTCCCTCCGAGCCCAGAAAGATTAGATGACGAGGTGTGTGTGTGTGTGTGTGTGTGTGTGTGTGTGTGTGTTTGTGTCCAGATTATTTAATTGCTATAATCAGTGGATTTGCTCGTGGGTGCAAAGTAAATCAGGTTTTTTGCAGAGAATTCAGGAAGTGAACTTTGATACACTAAACAGTAGACAGTGGTATAAAGGTTTTGAATATACTGGAACATACTGGCTGAAAAACCATTTTACCCATTTACAACCATTGGAAAAGGAACAAGTGTGAAACTTCAAAGTCCAGAATTTGATCCATTTGGTCCAGTAACATTTGGAAAGTCTAGAAAAGCTGTATGATTGAACTAGCCAACAGGAAGTCAGCTTGTCTAGAATTCTCCGTCACGCTTTCTCTCAAGTGGCTCGGCTGGAGGACAAAAATACAGAAAGAAGAAACCCGTTGAGACGTTCACAGACTAAATGGGACGCCATCTTTGAACGCAATATCCAGTTGTCCTTAATACATCCATGATTGGGACTGACTAGCGCTAGTCTATTCCTGGCTGGGTAGCGCTGTTAGCTGACCAGCTACAATACTAGCTCTGCAACTATGTGACCAAGCTTCTAGAAAGCGACATTCTAGGTGGCATTCTTCTCCATGAATTCTGATTTAATGCTTCTCCGCTGTGTCTCGTGAAACTCTATTGGTTTTATT
The DNA here is from genome assembly GCA_036023655.1 of Nannoperca australis. Lineage (NCBI taxonomy): Eukaryota > Metazoa > Chordata > Actinopteri > Centrarchiformes > Percichthyidae > Nannoperca > Nannoperca australis. The sequence continues at coordinate 13,875 of JAVQJD010080026.1, forward strand.
CCTTTTTTAGTATTAGCATTATTATAGAACACTCTCAAATCTTGCGTTTGAAGTGATGTATGTTGCCAAGTGTGGGTGTGTCTTTGTAATGTGACCATGAATCGCTGTGTCTGTGTGTGTGTGTGTGTGTGTGTGTGTGCGTGTGCTATTTCAGTGTGCATCAGGCCACGGTGCTCCCTATATCTAAAAGCGGACAGATTTTTGATAACATGCCAGCAAAGCTTTTTAGCTGAGGCTTTTTGTCAGCTCAGGTATACTAAGTGCTCTCTCTCTTCATTACTTTCACTCAGCGCTGCTCTGTCGCCGGCCCCTTCATGCCATCCTCACCTCCTCCTCCTCCCTTTCTCTCCCTCTACCTTCACCGCCCTCCTCCTCTGCTTCCCCTTTTGGCATTTCGTTTCATGCTGCCCTCTCCCTGTCCTTGTAAAATGATGCAGGTGCCTCACCACTTGCATGCTTCTCCCCTTTTATCGCCCGTCGCCCTCTCACAGACGCTCACCGCCTCGTTGCAACAAAACCTCTCTTCATCTCACTTTAACTTGTCTCTCCATTTTTTCCTCAGTTCCCTTTGTTTTTCTCCTTCCTTCTCCTACCCTTGCTTCTTCTTCTCATGCCTTATCTTCCTTCCTCCTTTACACTCTTCTATCTGTCCACATTTTCTTAACTTCATCACCTGTTCTCCCTCATTCCTTCCTTCTCTCTATCTTTCCTTGCTTCCATCCTCATCCACCTTTTTTCTTTATTCCCCTTTCTTTTAACAACCTATTCTTGCTTTCCATTTCCTTTATTTCATGCCTTTTTTAGCCATTCTTTTCACTCTTAATCTTAACTTGGCCATCCAAACATCCCTCATCTTTCTCCTACTGGCCTCTTGTCTCGCTTCTTTCCTTTTTATATATCCTCTGTGCTTGAATCTATATCCTCTTCCCTCGTTTCCTCCTTGTTTCCTTCTTTTTACTTCACTCTCTTTAATGTGTCCATGCTTCCTTAATTTCACCACTGTTCTTCCTCATTGTCTTTCTTTCCCTCTAACTTTAATTCCCCTCTTCATCCACCTTCTTCATTCTCTCCTTCCACTTCCCATCCCTTTCTTTTTTCCGTGGACTTCTTCCTTTACTCCTTTACTTTTTTGTCTTTTCTCCTTAGACTCCTCCTCATATCCTTGTTCATTCCATCCATTTTTACACATTCCTTCCTTCCATCCTTACCCCCTCCCATGTTCTCCCTCAATCAATACACTTGATGGTGGTAAAGGCAGTAATAAAATGTCAAATAAAATAATATGCCACTTTTTTTCCTCTCAGGCCACCCTCAAGGTGTTTTTTTACTATATGTATGTGCACTATATTACATCTATTCAAGTTCTCTCAATGTTAGTTGTTAATGCAACATGTTGCTTCCTCATGCTCACTCATTCCTCCATCACTGCCCCACCTGTTCTTCCTTCCTCATTTCCTCTCCTTCTTTTCTCCCCCCCTACATCCCTCTCTCCAGACTGGCAGGTTGCTACGCTGGCCCTGTTGCTAGGGGGCGGAGCCCTGGTGCTGATGTCATTCCTGGTCGCTCTGGTTGCCGTGTGCATCGGCACGAGACGGCGATTCTACGCGCCAGTTGCCTTCATGCTCTTCGCTGCAGGTCAGCGCACGAATGCACACACAAGAAAGTGTGGTCCATACACAGTCCTGGGTCGAAAGGCCACACACTCATTATGGGATAAAATACACACACCTAATGACACACACACACTTAATTAGCCAATTTAGACAAGGTAACTGGAAGGTTGCAGGGTAATCACATTGAAAACTGACATGCATTTAAATGATAATCCTTACTTACTCATTATAGACACACAGACTGCACACACACACACACACACACACACACATTCTTACATTCACACTGGCACTCACACACACACACACACACACACACACACAATGCCTCTCTCCCTCAAACTCATTTAGAGAAAATCTTATTTTTATGATTCAATGCCAGCAGGGTCGGAGACGAGTGTCACGCCTGTCTGTTTAATTTCCCCAGCTAGCCCCAATCTCAAGTTGGACAACAGTCAAGTTTCCACATTTTTCACATTCTCACCTCCCGGAATAATTGGAAATGCTCTTTTTTTTTTAAGGCGTGAAATGTTTCATTTTGCAAAGCTGGATGTGTTGCCTGTCGGAAGTTTCTCTAAATCATACTGTGCAAAGCACAGAAGTGCGACACGGCGCTGAAGAGGAAATCTTCTTAACTTAAAGGGATGGTGTAGAGATTTACAGATGCTCTGTGGTTTCTCATGATCCGGGAGTCTTCTTATCCTGAGACATACTTTCAAAGTGTGCATGAGAAGGGGAAATGCATAAACGGATTGGAGTTAAACCTCATTAGCCTATGCTTGGACTGACATTTGACTGCTTAAATAGAATCATTTTGCATTGAGACACGTTTGTCTTTAGCCTCAGTCAAACAAGCCGACAGTGTGACATTTCCAGCCTGAATACATATTTTTCCCCCGCTGTAAATTCAGATTTCAACCTTTACAATGTCTTTAGCATAGAAACACAGGAATCTCCTGGACAATGTAACGATGCTATAAGTTTACGTAACGACTGTCAAGGTTATATCATTTCAGTTTGATTTCTGGCAGAAATACTAAGCCTCAGCTGCCATCCCTACAACAGAATCCAGTCAGAGGTGCACATCAGAGCTGTAGCAAATTCCAAATGCTTTGTTGTTGATAGCAGCGATTTGGGACCGAAACACTGCGCTGTAATTCATGCCAAATTCATCCAGAACTGACCCAGAATCTGAACGCGAACTGATTAAAACCAAATGTATTATTTCTAAAAGGATCAACTTCAGCTTCCACTCGCAACAGAATTTGACTCGACAACAGCTGGAAATCCTGTGTGTGCTCTTCTCCATCCATCCCTCCATTATCTATACCGCTGATCCTCAGAAGGTCGTGGGGGGCAAGGTGCTCTTTTCTCCCGCAGTTTAACTGCTCACCTTGCCGCAGTGATATAGAAACGTACTCCAGGATTTGTCAGTGCACTGTGACTGTGATCAGTGTTGGGTGTGTTCAGGTGCACCTGTAGCCACCGCCATCAGTGATGAACCAGAGAGAGCAGCAAAACATTGTTTTTTTTATGATTTACTGTTTTTTTATTAGCCGCTTTGCTGTTTTCTGTGATTTTTGTTCAAATGTAAAAAAAAAAAAGGGAAAGTGAAAAACAAAACCCTCTGCTCCAATGATCTAACATCAGATCTAAAAGTTTAGCCGTAAAGCCAGTCTGCAGTGTGTGGATCTCTTCCTGGTAGAAATTCCATATTTACAATTTACTGCTTCCATTTTTTATAAATTATGTATTTCAAAGTATTTCAAATGAATTTAAAAGATTAGCAATGCAATGGCAAGTTAGTAGAGATGAAAACCTTCTGAAAGAATATTTATTAGCATGTTTTCTTGTGAGGCTGATTCCTGCCATGAAGAAAGTGGAACAAGCTGTTAAAACCGCATTATATCGTTTGTCATTTTCAGCACCGTGAACCGGAAACCCGCCCAAAATGTGCCTATGCACTCATTAAACTCTAGAGAAGTCCAAATGCAACTGCTTCGATTCAAAAACAATCAAAAATAATGATATGATGTATGATTTTAGTGCTTGGAACACAGAGAACAGTAATCTGTGAATGCAAGTTCACATACAAGCAGACAACAATCGGATCGGACACAAGCAAGCTCTCTAACCGATATCTTAAAAGTGTTTTCTGGTGAACTATAAAGGGACCTTCAGTGAACGATAGATCACATGCACACTTCTTAACAGCCAGCGACCTCTTTAAGGCTGGTTTTTCGCACCACTTGTGTTCATATTTGCATGTTTTTTAATATTATGCGTTCCGTGTTTATTTGGCGCAGGAACATGCAAGAGCCCGTTACGTTACCACGAGATGAATTCCCTTTGAAGGAACAACCACTGAAGTGTTTTCCTTTGTTCCACTGCCATCCATCTCTCTCCCCCTCCCTTTTTAAACATCTATCTCACTGCCCATTCTCCCACTGTCCCCTACCCCTCTTCTTTTTTCTTCCCTCCATCCTAAACCTGTCCTGTTCCTTTTGACCCGTTAGTCCAGCTCTGATCCCCCCCCTCCCTCCTCTCTTCTCCTTTTCTCCACCACCACCTCCTCTCCTTCCCTCTCGCCGGATCAAGTTTGATTTATTTTGTTTTCTACACTGTGCTAAATGAACTAAACAGAGCTAAATGACATCCCACCCCCCCACCCCGCGGGCGAACGACTCTCTTCTCGACCCAGTCGATGCTAATTTCAGCTATTTTTCTAGTATTTCTAAACCGTTTTGCACATCACTGCTAAAACATGTCAAAGGAAAGAAAGCGTATGTGACTAAATCCCATGAATCCAAACTCATTGAACTTTACAGCAGACTGTTCAGAATACAGCCTGCTTTTGATCCAGTAATGAATAATTCATATAAAAATAAAAGATTGACCCCCCTTCCTGTGTAATAAACCATTTTGAAGCTTTGAGTACAAATATCTTTCTTCCATGTTGACTCATATTTGTACTCACATGCTATTGTACAGCTGTCACTTGTACATACATATTTTCAACATTTAAAACCCTTCTGCCTCTCCCAGCTGGCTTCTATCTTGTTGTAATAGCTATACTAAATACAGATGCTGACTACAGTATGTGTTAAATTATACTTTTTATTTATTCTGACCTTCCGTCCTCATTATCTAGTTGATTTTCTGCACGGTCTATAAATTCTAGTTTCTAAGCAGGTAAGCGTGTTTGCCATATTTGTTCAGCGTTTTAGCATGCTAGCATTAGCTAATTAGCACTAAACACAGCTGAGGCTGATGTGAATGTCATTATTTTTGCAGGAATTTGGTCATACACTACATGAAAGATTATCACCAAAGTTATTACAGTTCAGACATGAACGTCTCAACCAAATTTCATGGTTATCCACGGTGACACACGCAGGTGAGACCGGCGATACATATGCGATAAATAAAGGTTCACTGACAGAGAATATTTATGTATCATATTCCTCAAATCAGAGCTGGATTTTCTTTGAAGAACAATAGGCATAACGACGTCGATCAGCTGTCACTAAGTCCCGCACCGAAACTCTAGATGTGCGTCACACTAATCAGTAAAGTGATTGCAGAAGCGTTTGTAACATTCATTGCCAGCCGTAAACACACAGTGATAGCGGTAGCACCTATTTCTGTGAAAAACTTTCCGGCGCCTTATTAAAATCCAGCACTCTGACCCGATTGTCAGACTCGAATACCTAATTATGCACTCAAGCTAACAGGAGAGGCCTCCTTTTGAGGATTTTGAACTGGCACAAAAACAACGACTAATGTTCATTCACTCGTAAGCTCTGTTATATATTTATTACTTTTGAGCTCATTGCATGCACGCAAAATTATGTCACTCAGAAATCTGTTCCTGCAGCTGTTGTTTTAAGAAATGCTACTTTGCCTTGTGCTCACCGTCCGCATGTGTCCTCCAGTTGTCCTCCAGGCCTGCAGCTTGGTCCTCTACCCCATCAAGTTCATCGAGAGCATCAACCTGAGGATCTACCATGAGTTCAACTGGGGCTACGGCTTGGCCTGGGGGGGGACCATCTTCTCCTTTGGCGGGGGAATCCTCTACTGCCTCAACCCCAAGAATTACGAGGAGTATTACTAGCCCTGATTCAAGCCGAGAATCGGACGTGCACACGCCGGGAGAGGTGTTCAGGGAGCACGGAGGGGGGTTGGGGATATTTTCCTTTAACGGCTCAATTCTCAAGAACTGTAAGGAATACTGTACACCGTATTTGAGCCAATAACTGTATCGCCACAAGCTTTCCCCTCCCAGGGGAATTCAGGGGGCCGCCAACTTCAGGCGGTCGGGGGGATTTCTTTATTTGCCTTAGTCAACAGAAATGTGAGCGCCGATGCTGGTGGATATTTGAATTCACAGGTCTGCCGTTACCAGGTTGGTCCTGGGGAGGGGTCAGGGGGTGGGAAGGGGCTTGTGACACACCTGGGAGAGACTGACATCCCTGCAGTAACAAAGGAATGGGAAACTAAACTGCAAGAACTACTCTTATGTCACTAGTAACAACCCAACCTATTGACTCTGTCATCAAACAAGATGTCAGACTGGGAGGCTTTTACCGCACGTTTACGCACGCATGCACATGCGAAGGCACGCGTATCTTCACCTGTTCACATCAAATCCTCGGGCTGGACATCTTCAGAAAATCTACACCCCTCAGTCTCCACAAGCTCCATCAGTGCATCAGCAGCGGCAGCGCTTAGTTAGGAGTTGTGGCGTTTTTGTTGTTCAGAGTCCTCTGGAGCTCTTAAACTTTCACAAGGACATGGAAGAGGATCAGATGCTACAGTTGCGCTTCATAACTTTTCATAAGGCAGACAGATTCCTCTCTGGGGGTAAGTGAGAGGGGCGAATAAAATAAAGACAGCCGCTCAATATTCTGTTATCGACCCACTTGTCTGTTACCGCAGCAACCACGGGGTGTGCACATGCAGCTGTCATGATTGATTAGCCGTAGTCGGAGGTGTGAGACAGGACTGCGCTCAGCTGCCTCCAAGGGTCTGCTAAATTTCAATTCCCCATCGAGCTGAGTGACGTTCGACGCATCCTTCCTGCTCTGGTCCAGCTCTGCATCCTGTTTGAGGATGTGTCTGCTGTACACACCACAGACACACAGTCTCTCAGTGGGCATGTTTACATGCACATCAGTAGTTTAAGAAAGTTGGGAATGTAATCATATGATTATTCACTCAGCTGACATAAGTACAATCACAGAAATGCTTACTGACTTGTTGTAAAGTAACATTTTAGATAGAAAAAGAGCTTAACTCAAAATAACAGGATTATCGTCACAGACACAATAATGCACCCACTATGAAGAGTGGGTGCATTATTGTGTGCATGTAACCACACCCACTGAAGCTGACTATTTATAAACCGGATCAGTGTATCTACTGATAAGTTCAGGCCACATTTCATTAACACCAAGCTGTTGTCTCCTGGTCCACAGTAAATGTCAGGGGCCGGCCCTGCACCCAGTGTGTGCAGAGTTTGGCGGAAAACAAGCTGGCCACGCGTCTGTTGGCTCAGGTAAAGCAAATGTCAATATCAGCCAGTGTCAAATGGCAGTGTTAATGGATGCTGGGACACATATACTGTAGGATTGTGTCTCACCGAGATGTCGCCACCTTACAGAGAAGACCATCTGATAAACACTGCTTTCATGTCCCAACAGGCTGATTTGAATTGAAACAGTATTTATCTCATTTCCACTATTTCCCCTGCCCTCAGGGTTTGGCTCTAATCATCAGCTGTTTGGGTGGGAGCCACGGATCCAGTGCAATTTCCGGGTGTAAAGATGGATGGAGAAGCAAATATTGTAACTTCTATACTGACTTTAAATTCTAGATTGGGCGATAAAAGCAGGGGCTAAAGCTGTTGTTTTGCTTTCTTGTGCAAAACCCGATTTATGTTTTCTCTCAGCTGAAGTGTCAGTTCACCTTCCCCTGTGTGCTGAATTATTTCCAAACCCTGTGACCTCCTTCCAAACGCATTCTGTAATTTCAAAAGTGCACAGGGAGTGCATGTAAAATAAGAAATCTCGGGGCTGACATTTTGGAGATACGAGCGGCGCACGTGTTAGTGCTCTCCATTGTCACATATTTACCGTGGAGCTGTCAAGCAACCATCACCCCGAGGATAGGATCCGGGCTGCCTCCCTGACAGAAGTCCATTTATTTCATATAAACTAACACGGTGATGTTTACCACAGACAAAATCATTTCCTCTGTTCATTGACGAGGAAAAGTTGTATTTGTTTTTGGCAGTTCTGCATGTCGCTACAACAGCAGTGCTTCCAAAATCAACTCATTCAACTTTATTATTAGCAACTGGAAAAAGATATCTGTAGTGCTTCTGATTACAGAGCGCATATTACTGTGTAAATATGAACTATATACAGGGTGTCAGTGAAATACTTACTGGGTACCTATTACAGGTAACCCAACCCAACAACACAGATTTGTTTCCCCCTTATCTTATACTTTCCCCATACTAGTTCATTGGTTCCCTGTAAGTACATAATCTTTACACTGTAATATGCAGCGTTGTAATATAAAGCGTTACTAAAGAATAAGCTTGTGGGCAGGACAGGATGTGGTGGAGACTGAAGCCACTTAATCTCACTTTACAAGCCTTTTCAGGCAGACATGAACCTCATGTTGTAAATTCACTCTGTATATTCTATTAAGTAGTATTGAACTGATGTTATATGGTCTTCTGAGGGGCAAAAAAATCCTAAACGTCAGTGCTTTTATGTGGATCTTTTATTTTTTATTTTTTTTTACAACTACTGACTGGACGTCACAGTTCACCCGTCTATTAATTTTGCACTGAGTAAAAACAGACACAGCGCTCACTGTTACAGCCATTATTCCATTAGTCATACCAGCTATATGGGTCAGTGGGTGCTTTTCAGCATGTGACCCTGCTGTCAGTTAGAAAGATGTCACAGCTTCACCGTGTTCTGTGGTGGGGCTCCAGTTAATCAGTATTTAGCTTTGTTGGATCACCAGGTTTCCGTCAGGTCATGGACGAAGCACTTTGTGTCACCTGACTTGGTGTGTCGCAGAGTGAAACGGAAGCCCGGACACAATGAGCAAGTGCTCTAATAGACATCATCACCACCAGTGGGATATTTGATATGGCCGCTACTGTATTAATACTGTATGATCACAGCTTAATGGGAATGTTTTTGCAACCTAGAAACGTCTGTGTGCTTTGGTGGTGTAGAGGAGCCTTAGGCACTAACACTGTAACAGACCTGGGTTAAAAAATACAAGAATGATTTCAAACAGCCCCATATATTTTAACGGGAGGACTAAATAACAATTGAATACTTTCAAAATCAAAAGCAAGCATTGGTTTTTATGTGTTTTGTGCAGACAATTTGTCAGCAGCAACTCTGAAACTGATAAGATGTACTGAAAATGCTGCTGATCCCTGTTCTTAAGTTACCTGCCAAACACAAACACTCTGTAAAGGAGATCAATGCTCTGACAGATAGTTTCAGATGAAAGGCAGCTGGTAGCTTAATATTGTGCAGCTGCTGTTGTTACCACATTGTGTATCCAAGATTCAAAGTGACAATACTACATTTTCAGATTTGTAGTGAGGAAAACAAACATACCCCAGCTCCTCGTGGCTGCTGCGTTCGGGAGCGAGCGGATGCGGTTAAAGCTGCCACACGTTTTGATTCCTTAATTAAAATAATTGGGTGCTGAATCACAACAGCCACACCAGTTGTAATTATGAGCTTCTGATTCTAAATGACAACGCAAATATGTTTCAGAAATGACCTACATGCTTTGATTTTTAATGAAGCGCTTCCGTGTGGCTCTGGGTAAATAAGATTATTTGTGTTGGGAGGGACATGCTCCAAAAACACAACTGCCCTTTAATAGGTTCTACTGGTTATTTGTGGCCCCCAGGGTGCCTGGCCCGTCCTGGTTCCTTGAATGTTTTAGCCCAGGTCTGACTCGTAGGTATTAGCATTTCTCTGGTTATACATTTACTGATGAAAAGTAGAGGCTCGCAAACAGAGACAGCTCTGGTTTATGCATCATCTCCCAGTAGACTGGAGAGAAACTGTCTAATGATGTGCATAGGGATTTAGGAGGTGTGTGTGTGTGTGTGTGTGTGTGTGTGTGAATGACAGAAGAAGAGTGTAAGTGTGTTTGACAGAGAGCGTGTGTGTGCATGTGTGTTGGCATGTTTTAGATGCCATTGTAGAGATGTCAGTAATCAGTATATATCTCTTTGTACGTTGGCACATTAAAGCACTGAACAGTCTCCTTTTGTTGACACGTCTTCTTCATTCAGCTCTGAAATGATTTCTGTCACGTTTATTTCACTTTCAGTATTCTAAAACCAGAGACGCTGTTAGCTAAGTACAGCACGACACGCGCAGCAATAATGAATTGTAGTGTCCAGGAAAGCCAGATAGACTTCAGGATCCTGAAAAGAGACAGCTGCCACAAAGGTAAAATGAATCAAGTTCACCCCAGGGACTAATCCAGACTCTCTCTCTCTCTCTCTCTCTATATATATATATATATATATATTTTTTTTTCAGTGGAAGCTAAAGTGAGAAATAAATCACATTCTTAATGTTCACTAAGTCTTTTCCCATTGTCACACCTGCATCGTTATTTTACGTGCAAATTAAAAACAGGTGGATGGAAACGCAGACAACCCCTGGCGTACACCTGTCCACTGCAGCAAGGCGAACGGGGCCCTGTTCCTAAAACAAGATAAATAATAATAATAAATAATTAAGGTCAGACGAAGGTCAGACTTTTAATGATCATATGTGAAACACACTGCAAACACACGCATGCACATGCAAATTGCGTCCCACGATGAAA
>JAVQJD010080031.1:0-42811 GCA_036023655.1 Nannoperca australis
TTTAGGATTAGGGGTCTGGCATCTGCCAGTAGCATCTCTCAGCAAAACCTGCTCTGTTATAAATGTGAGGCATGATATTTCTGTAAATCATTATTAATGCTCAGCTAAACCTGCCAAGATTTGTAACACATAATAACTTCTCATGAACATTTTTATTGCATGATGCTGGAAAAAAAAATATTCATCCTTTGCAGGGGAGTGTAACTACGGCACTAACAGAGCGGATGCTATCAGTGAAAGCAACACAAAATGCTGAAGAGAAGGCACAAGAGATGCAATGGTCAATCCACATAGATGGCTACCATTGCCAACAGAAAGTAAACAGTGACATGTCTGTTAATATTTATGCGATCACTTGTTGTAAAAGGCTAATAAAATGACAATGACAATTTGTGAATGAATGAATTCTACTCCATGGACTATTCAGAAAGTTTATTGCATGTATTTACAGGCATATATATATATATATATATATATATATATACACATTTACATTATAAAGAAAATAACCTTGTGGAATTTGGACACTAGTAAATATAAATGACCCAAGCAGACACTTAATTGTAGATTTACCAACATGACGCACAACTGTGAGCACTTAATACTAGTTAGGTAGGCTTATAATACTTGTTTTTGGCCATTAAGTTTAATATTGTGGACCATACATACATAACGTACGTTATTTCCAAGGCACTGTTAATTCCGGAAATACAGAACATTTTAAGGCAAACAAGTATATATAGACGTACTGGACATGCAGCAATCATTCATGTTCCTTCATTCCTCGTCAATGAAAATTTAAAACCTTGTGGGCAACATTTCCATAAAAAAGTTGAAATGAGAATTGCACACAAACAGAAATAAATACAGCTGGGCAAGTTCCTTTAAACTTAAAATCTTTTCATAATACACCGACTTTTTTGACAGACCTTGTTACTTAGTAGTTGTGTGATTTCTTGGTCAGATTTTGTGGAGGAGATGCATCAACCTTATTTTGTGTCTGCCAGTAATGCTTCCATATAACGGATCCAGTCTATTTGAATAGAGTCCTTAGTCCAACAGCAGAGCTCTGTGGTTACATAGACAATATTTCATCCTTCAAAAGTTTGAGTGAATAATGCTGAAAATCAAAGGAGTCTGAGTATGCTACCTGCTGATTGCTTTTTTAAGATTCAATATGATACATTTCCCACTATAAACTACAGATACTGATACTTTAACCTAGCAAATGCCCAATATCAGATAAAAGTACTGGTGCATGCTGCTCTCATTGATCTTTGGGCAAATGAAGACACAAGACTTCTGACAACCTCTGGCTTCATACCCTCTGATTTGACTTGTTCATGTGAGCTCTGAGATGCTGATGTTGACAAACAGGGAGGAGGGAGGGATAGCTGTTCCATCTTTAGAGAGCAGGTGTATGTGACGATACCCTGGAACAGAGTGGTACTGAGTGAAGTATTTGACACAACTTGTGATTTATTCAAAAGATATAATCAATACTGCAGTGAGCTGGCACTCTGGTGGTTTCAGCTCTATGCTCTGTGTGCTTTCGCTCACTTTGCTTACCTGCTTGGATGCACGTGAACGGAAAAGTGAACTGCCCCATGAAGTCATTCCTGGACGCCTTATCATAGTCCTCCACCACAAAGCGAACCAGAGCCAGCTCTGGGGTGTGGATGACAAAATTTAAAGTTTCATTCCACACTGGGTTGAAACCTGCAGAGAGAGAGGGCGGTAGAGGGGTGAGTATGACCAAGTGAGATGGGACTTTTTTATTACAAATTTTCTTTTTTTGATTTATCTCACTCTCTTATCTTTTCTTTCACATCCTGGTCCTCCTATCATCAAAACCATATAAGTAAATAAAGATTTATTATGTGTATTACAAAAAATTAAACATACTCTTACCATTGTTGTTGATGTGACTGGTCTCTTCTTTGGCCTGGTCCTGTGGCACTCCATAGATCTCCACTCTGACCAGGGGGTCTACAATAGAGCCCTCTTTCTGATTCACCTTTGGTAGCTGCTGGCCACTGATCACCTGATAAACACATGCAAATATTTGCACATTAGATACAGAAACCACTGTACTGTACTTCAACAGAAGAACATTTTCTTCTGACATTACATGCTAATGTTCTGCAACATCCTGCCTCTTATTTACACAATCACACACACTGACAGTAGTACAAGGCTTGTACAGCTTTTTAAGAGTAAAATTCAAGCACTTTCAAGGTACCTTAACCCAAAAATGTCCAAACTCAAAGCCTGTATCATCACACCTAAGTTATTACTATAAATTCCAAGAGACAACAAACAAACATCATTTGAAAAATCAAAACAGTTTTGGTTTACATGAGTGATTGAAACACCAGATTATATTGAAAATCAAGCATTTTTCAAGGAGTATATTCAAATTCAAGCATATTCCTGACCTTCAAGACTTTGTACAAACCCTGAGTAGTAGCTGCCCACTGCAACACAAACCAAATAGACTTTAATGTAGTATTGAACCTGTATGGATAAGCGGAGTGGTCTGTAGCCCAGCCGCTCCTCGGGTTTGTCTGGACTGAACTGAGTGTTGCCGTCTCTCATGAAGTCAGGCTTGAGGACGTAGCCGCAGCAGCCATTCTGCCCGAACAACCCATCATTCAGATCCATTTCCAGACCAGCTGTCTGGAAGTTCAGAGCCACTTTGGGAAATAGGGAGAAGGGAAATAATGCTATTAACTATGATTTTTTTTACTGTGTCTGGTTGTATCACATGATTTTCCAGACTTAGTCATCTATCTATCCAACAAAGGTCATGTGAGGAGTCTAGCAGAAGGCTGTTTGAGCCCTTATGACAGGAAGCATCTGTCCTGTCAAACTCCTCCAGCTGTGAGGTGATGTTCTGTATCAGACCCTGACCTCTAGCCTCTCTGCAGGTGGAGGAGGGGGTGGCAGTGAGGACATGCACAAAGAGAATTCCTCTTCAATTTGCTTTCCTAAAAGAGTCAGTATATTTATGTGCAGCATATTGTATTCTCACTTTTTATTATTTCCATGTTCAAATAGCTATATTGGGCTATGTTGGTTTAACCAGCAGAGGGCGATCTTCCCCCTCACCTATCTGGCAGCCCACAATCCACATCTCCTGCGGGTTATAGTTGGAGGAGTCTGTCCTGAGGCCACTGGGGTAGATCCTGCTCAGCTGCCTTGTGTTGTACTGCACAAAATCTGTCCCTGAAGAGACGTTTGAAGAGAAGAAAGAATGTATTTTTATAGAATATAAACAGAGAACTCTACCTGTTTCTCTATCTATCACTCAGATACAGTTATACAGAATATAATACTGATAAAAAGAAATACACTTTGTTACACATAACAGGTATATTATTTTACCTACAGAATGTGACATCCACTCATTAATTAATAGTTCTCCACTCTTTTCCAAAATACACTGTTCCCTCTGGTACCTGCGTCCCTGGCGAGCCTCTTGGCCTTGGATTCAGAGAATGAGCTCATCTCATAAAATTTGCCATGCGAACAAGCATGCTCAAAGCCGTGGAAGTGCACGCTCTTGCAGTAAACCACCAAGTCTGACAGCTCCCTGGACAGTTTAGATTTCTGCAAACGTAGAGAACAAAATAGAAAATCAGCCAATAAACAAATCCTATTATTCACATCACTTTACATCTAGAGTGAGTAGTGATCATACTGTTTGAAGGTAGCCCTGTACATTAGAGGCCAGTGATTAAATAATACTATTACTCTAGTTAATAACTATTTTGTTTAAATTTAGGACAAATTACTAGATAATTATATAATTTTTTTTTGTTTTGAACAATTTCCCACTGTTTAGTTGTAAATTTTAGATTAGTAGTTGAATAATTACCAGCTAATTATGATCTAATTACTGGCTGGTAAATTACAGGGTTACCAGCTTAATCAAAGCTTTAAAGCAGCTAAGGAATCCAGGCTAAATGTTATGTATGCTTCATTAACTGTAATTAAATTATTAAAGCCACAAATGCTTCCAGATAATATCTTATTTCCCAGCAGGGAAATGCTGTAGCTGCACCGGGAAGTTCACTTATGTCAGTGTAAAAATGAACAACCCTTAAGCTTTGTTTTGAAATAACATGTTCTCAGTTATCTAACCCAGTCAAAAATTAAATGCAGAATTAAATATTTTCAAGTAAACATGTTCACAGAGGACTGTTTCCACCACTAATGAGAAGCACTCTGAGAAGCATGCTGTTCACTATCTTTCTTCTTTGTCCCATATCTGTCTTCTTTTAAATATCCATGTTTCCTGTTTCTTTTGACTATCTCCCTTCTTTTTCTCCAGTCTCGCCTCACTGGCTCTTAGGTCCCAGCCATGTTTCCTGTCTCTCTGTACTGTGTCTTGATTCACTATCACTTTTGGTATCATACCCTGACTCTGTCTTTCTTCACTTCCACTACAAGGAAAACATATATACTTAACAAGCTATAAGAAATAAAGTGTACGTGGATTAGAAAAGTTGATATCGAGGGATCTTGAATCTTACAGAAAAACCATGAAGTATGAAGTTCTTCTACCTTCCCACTGTGGTCCAAACACTCAGCAGGTGGGTCTTCTGTAGACGGGCTCTCAGCATCATCGTTGGCCACCTCTTCCTCATCGCTAACTTCATCTGTCAGGGTTTCATGGAGACAGTCTTCTAGACCACCAATCTTCTTGGCTTTCACCAAAACTTTCCCCTTCAGTTCCTGTAACAAACACCAACACAAGCACACATTGGTGAGAGCAATTTGTCTACATACTTGTATGTGATAATCATCTCCATTTCATCTGTAGTAAAGTACAAATTAGTAGATTTGAGAATTTGAGAATGTTAGTTGAATGTGCTAAATGTATGTTGGAATAGACCAGCACGAGAAATTGGCACGACACTTCAGATGTTACAGTTTTGGAGTACTTGTCTTCAGTACCCAGCCTGCTCATGAAGGTTGTCCATCTTCCTGCACTTCCTAAATAAATGCAGCAATGTACTTCAACTTAATTGGAAAAATCCTCAATGGAATTCCTTATAGCATTTATCTGCCATTACTTCAAGTTAGCATTGATTGTCCTAAGTGCTCTAATGGAAAAGAGTTTGGAAGTTATTCTGTTGCTTTTAGGATCAGTGGAAGATAGATAGCAGAGCTACACAGGAACAATACATTTTTAAATGAATTTTTTATGATACCTAGTTTCCTCCAGATTAGGCAAGGTTTTGTCTGAAAACATTTCACTCCTAGAAATGAATCACAGAATGTTTACTCGCGCTTCATATCAGACTCAGTACTGGTCCTGGCACTAATAGATGGCTTAAGGTAACATAACCATGAATCATGTAATTAAATGAAGCGTAAAAATCACCAAAATTGCGGTTTTTACTTTTTAACTTTACTACGCAAACAGATTGTAAAAGTCACATTTTAACGTTGTATTTTCAGTAGGGCTGTCAACGTTAAGGCGTTAATGCTTGAGATTAATCTGGAAATATTAATGCGATAAAACTTGTTTACGCAAATTAATCGTATTACCAAGTTTGACCCCAACTTCCTCCCATAATTCCCGCACAAACTTTAACTGACTGAATTACTAAAAGCTGCGGTAAACGCAGATAACATGATGACTGAGGAGACATACGCCAGTGTGCTGAACGGAAAATTTTGTTTTAAAAAGCTTCCAAATGGAGGTTTAGATAAAACCAACGTTGTGTGCACATATTGCAGTGATGAACTGTCTTTCCAACAAGTTTGAAGTACCATCTACGGGCAAAGCACATCTTTGCCGATGTTAGCAAAAATGCTAGCACTGAGACAGGATCAAGCCGTGTATGTCAAACAAATAGGGGTGGAGGACCGCTCGGGAGGATGGCGCGGACAGGACCAGGCATGAAGAGGCACGGCTTGAGGCCGGCAGATGGACTGGAGGCCAGCAGTGACGAAGGGGGCGCTCTGGAGGACAGACTGGAAACCGACAGCAACGAAGGGGCTGCTCCGGCGGACGGACTGGAAACCGCCAACGACAAAGAAGCCGCTCTGGTGGACAGACCAGAAAACTGTAATGGCTGCGGCAGTAATTCTGGAAACTGCTGCGGCTCAGCAAGGACGAGAGGTTGCTGCGGCTCAGCAGGGAAACCAGTCTAAGAAGAAGACGGGGTCATCTGAGCAGCACACTGCGTTGAGGCAGCAGTAGAAGGACCCAATTGCAGACAGGCAGCTCCAGAAAACCAAAGGATTTAATGAACAAATATAGAAAACAAACCAAAAACCACGGGAGTGTAGAAAACGTCAGAAACCAAGAACCAGGAACAAGGAACCAAGAACAGCACAATCCACAACAGCAAACACATCCAAACACAAACATATAGAATGATCTGACTTAGAACAAAGGAAGTCAACCGGTATAGATAGACAATGGCAAACGATGGAAAATAGGTTACCTGGTGTAACACCAGTTCTATGAGTACGTGCGAGGCCCTCTAACGGGCTTCGCTATTGGTTTATCCCTTCAAGGCTTCAAAACAACGGTCGAGGAACCCAGCCATCATCCGGTCCCTGTCTGATGGGAGTCGCGGACGTCCTTGACCGGGCCAGATTGAGGCAGATGGGACGAGGCAGACCCGAACCTCATCCTCGATGGGCGGCACCCCTCTGCACCAATCCCATCTCTCCTTAGTGGCATATGTCCCGTAAGCCACAGCCGGAGGTTTAGCATGTAGAGGGGCACTCCACTCGAGGATGGGCGCCATCTGAGGGATCACGACACAGGGCCGGGGCCAAGTACGAGGTTGGCCCCGGAGACCGGCTGTAAAATCGGGGACCCGGACAGGCAGCTGGAGAGGGAGGGGAGAAGCCATCCTGGCGGCAGCCGATGCAAACAGTCCCGGTATGTCATCCAACGGGTACCTGTGATCCGGCGGTGGCGATTCCTCCTCCTCAGCCTCATCCCTGAAAAGATCGGCCAGGTCCTCCTCCTCATATAAATGGCGCTCATCCCCTTCGTCATAGTCGACCCACAACTTAGGTCTGTTTAGCAGGAATAATGTTCACCATGTTTACCATCTTAGTTTAGCGTGGTAGCATTCTAACATTTGCTGTTAGCACAAAATAAAAAACAGCAGTGCTAATGGGAATGTTATTCATTAAGGGTTGGGTCAGGAAGGTCTTGTAAAGCCGAGCCAATCCTGTCAGGCCCTGTCCAATGTGAGATTGGACGTAGGCCAATCACGACATCGGATGACATTGAACCCCGCCAATCGGAGGCTGCAGCTCCATTGTGACATTGGACGAGTTCACGCACGTCAACACGCGAGAACACGACTCACACTTTGCTGTCTATGTTTTCTGCTGTCAGTTGTCAGTCGTAACAACAGTTAGTCAAAGTAAGTAACGATTTTATGTTTTTAATTTTCTTCTGAAATACTCCTACACCTTGTATTTCTTCAAGTTATTTCATTATTTTGTTATCGAGTCTCACGTTACGTCATATGGCGACTTTTAAGTGTCAGCTAGCTCTAGCTTGCAAATCTCAAAGTTTTGCTTGCAAATCTCAAAGTTTTGCTTACAAATCTAAAAGTTTTGCTTGCAAATCTAAAAGTTTTGCTTAAAAATCTAAAACTTTTGCTTGCGAACCCTAAACCTTTGTTTGCGAATTTAAAACTTTTGCTTGCGAATCTAAAACTTTTGCTTGCGAAACTAAAAGTTGTGCTTCCGGTTCCGCTTTATTCCGTGGGCGGGACCTATGCTGAAAGATGAATGACACGTTTTTATTGGCCAGTTTTGATCGGAGTGACAGCTTGGCAAACAGCTTGTTGTAATGGGTTGAACAAATACGTATGTTGTATGTACGTATGTACGCATGTATGTACACATGCGTATGTACGCATGTTGCCAAGCTATCACTCCGATCAAAACTGGCCAATAGAAACGTGTCATTCATCTTTCTGGAAGCAAAACTTTTAGATTCGCAAGCAAAGCTTTAGGGTTCGCAATGAAAACTTTTAGATTTGCAAGCAAAATTTTAGGGTTTGCAAGCAAAAGTGTGGAAAGTTTTTCTCTCAAACCATTTTTTTGACTGCTTGAAAAAGAAACAAAAATAGCTCCATATTAGCTCACCTGAAACCTAGGTAAGAATGACAGATGTTGTCACTCCATGTCACTACTGTATCTGAAGGAAAACCAAAATATGTTATCTGTGTAGTTTTCTTACCTAATAGTATTATTTGACTCTACTCATAAATATACACTTGTTCAGCACACCATGTTTGTGCATAGTTGTAGCTCGTTATTCTTTTCTTGTTATGTTAAGATGAACACAAAGCCTAGGAGCCACAAAGCCATGGGAGACGAAGGGTGGATGGCGAGGCTGTGGCCAGCTCTGGGGTTTGGCCCGCTGGAGCAGGCAATAGGCCGGCCCCAAGGCAGCAGAAGTGGCATGACCTCTATCAGAAGGTAAAGTATAACTAAATATGTAGCTTTTACTAATTACAGTCATAAGTATTCAAGTCACTTGATGAAAAATGGCCAATAATATCAATCTGACTCACTCAAGGTTAAATAACAATTCTGACCATTTCAGATTAAGAAATGCCCCATACAGGCCCGTGGACAGACCACCCTTTGTGGAGGATCTGTAGCATGTACCTGTGGATTCCACGCCGTTAAGGTCATCTATTTAAAAATGACATCTCATTATTGGTAAACTTGCATCACATGCCGGTTACAATGCTGTTGCTGTTACGTCACTTGTTCCAACCTCTGGGAGGACCCCGTGCCCTACTTTTAACACCAGCCTGGCAGTAGCTCTGTGAGTACAGCATCTATTCATTGGTCTGGCTCTGTTGTAAGTTATCTTTTTATTGCGTTTATTGTTTTAATTGTATTTATTTTGCCTTACTTGGCTTTCTGTTGTTATATATGTATGGACCAGAGGTGGATTGCCAGCACCCTCTTTTACTCCGGCAAACTACGACCAGATTTGAAGCTGTGGTACGAGCCCCCTGTCTCAGCCCTCATTTATCACCAGACACCAACACCTGGACGCTTCTTTACCCATCGGCTGATGGTGTGGAGCTCATTTACTGAGGCCTTTTGACCAGGCCTACCATGCAATTTGGTGCAGACATTCATGGTGCTTTGTAAACTTTGGTGATCTCCTGACTGACCTGTGGAGACGGTAGCTGTTGAGGGGCTGCCGGATCCAGCACGGTGGTCAGTAGTGTGTCTCCCAGGATTTGGCTAAGGTGCTGGGCCATGACTGTCTGTTGCTCTACACCACAGTGATTCTCAAGGGACAGGATGACTGGGAAGTCTGACACCTATTAAACAAGAGGAGATGCAATACTCAACAAGTGGCTTTTAAAGATTATATTTTTGGTGGTACTGATGTTGAAATTCATCAGCTCCTGCAAACTCAGTGCTAAAAGTCATTCCAAGTATGTTAACAGTATTATATTGAGTTTCCATTAAGCAAGTTTCCACAATCCTCCAAAACAGTTTCTTAGTCATAGCTTCCTAAAGTTGAGTAGGAACGTTTGAGGAGAATAGAATAGAGAAGTTCCTGGCTGTTTTCCATGTAGCCAGCAGGGGTTCCAAGGGCAGGGCAGGATACCAACCAAAGAGGAATCTATAACTGCTCTGAAGGGTTGGCTTAGTACCAAAAACACATTTTTTATTCTGTCATTACTTTTAGTGGTGCAGATTAATATGTTTCATTTGACTTCATACTGAAACTGGTTTTTAGATATGTGTGTCTGAGACTTCCACGGCCACCCCAATATATCAGAGATGAATGCCATTTATTTTTTATTTGCGATTCTCACAGTATTGAATAATATGAACAGCAACATCATTGTTTTAGTAACAGTGTCTCCATTATACTGGATAATCCAAACACACTGACAACACTTGGGACTATTTCTTCTGTTCAGAAGACGTCTGTAGATTACTCAAGTACCTGGAAAATTGATTGTTGCAAGAAATTTAGCATTTGAATTTAATATCAAAGCCTGACTGCATGACTGGATACCACTAGGGGTATGTGGTAAAATGTGTTTTTATGTGTTATTTGAGTGAAGCCACCCCTTTAGACGCAAATCTTTCCTGTGCTGCTCACCTTGAAGGCATATTCTTTCAACGTTAAAATTATGTCTTTAAAGAGAATCTTGGAAGTCAAAGTGTGACCATGATAGACAATGGGTTCCCCATCACTGCCGTCCCAGCAGTCCACCTCTACACAACGACAGCCTCTCTTCAAGGCCCTACATAAACACACACACACAAACACACAAATGTAAGTAAAGGCCATTGCTTAGTCTCACTTAAATGTGTATGTCATAGTTGGTGAATATATATGAAGATACAATTTATATCTATGTTTTTTGCCTTTCTAAAGCATACTTAGACAAACTTTGTCACACTTTGTCTCTCAGCTTTTGATTAAATTGTTCATATATGATGCTCAGAATTTGTTTAAACCACAGACTGTATACAAACACAGTAATGGTTTAAAGCAGAAAACTAAACTCCCCATCAAGTTAGTTATTCCTCCGTGTACATTAAATTCACTTATATTCTTAATTGTCTACCTTCTGGTTCAATAGAAACAGGTACTAAAAATAAAGTGTGCTGCTTGTGGTGTGTGCAGCAGCCCTCACTGGATATAGGCCTCCAGGCTGCTCTGTCCTCGGAGCTGGTCTTCCAGAAGGTAAGTGTTGTGGGAGGAGGAGATGAAGTAATGGCAAAGAGGTTGGCTCATGTCTTGGTGAAGATCCCGGTGCTCAGGTTTAAATATGGAACCCTCCTGTGAGCACAGGTACATCTGGAAGCCATCAAACGACAGGGCCCCTTGAATTTTGGCTGCACAAAGGGTATGATAAAGATGGTGTTGGTATAAGTAGTGGGTGGATTGCCATTAAAGTTCCTACAGATATTCAAATTCCCAACAGGATCAATTATAATCTCTTCCTATAGCATCATCAGGTCAAATTTTTAATTCATCTAATATTTTAATTTATAACCAAATATCTGTTAAACTAACAGGTTCCCATCAGCCTCAGCTGTAATGTGTGTTTAGTGCTAATTAGCAAATGTTAGCCTGCTAACATGCTAAACTATGATTGTGATTCTGGTAAATTTTACCCGCTAAACATCAGCATGTAAGCATTGTCACTGTAAGCATGTTGGCGTGCTGACGTTAGCATTTAGCTCAAATAATTGCTGTGGCTGATTACAGACTAATAGAGGTGCTGGTGTGGCTATAGACTCTTATTTGTTTAAAAGTACATATGGTGTTTGAGACTGAAAGCTAACTGTGAATACGACTGCAGATTTACCTCCAGTCTGTTTCAATATTCACAAACATTATTAGCACAAGCAAATTGTTTTCAGTTTTCAGTTTACACATTCCTATTACTACATCAATCATGTATGGCAGTATTTCAGGGCTATTGTGCAGCTGAACATCTCCATCCTGTGTGACATGTGTAATACATGCACTGCTGCAGGTCAGTCACAGTCATCTTTACCTGATTCAGACGGTTCGTAGCGGTCAATCAGCTCCTGGGCATGGTGGGCACTCTGATCTCCCTCCTGCTGCTCTGTGCTCAGGAAGTTCTCCAGCTCCTCCAACATTAACTTCTCTCCATCTCCGGAGTAGTCCTGGAACACCTTCCACACTTCATCCCTCTGAGTCAGGATCTTATAGAAGTGGACAAACTGTTCGATTTCCAAAGAGCCACTCTCTGACTTGTCAGCCATCTGGGGAAATAAAGGAAGATCTTTCTTTATGTATTTGTTCACTCACTCCACATGGTTTAGGATTTACTTCATTTTATGTGGGTTTGGAAAACACTGAGTTGAGCAAAACTTAATTATTTTCTATAACATAGTTATAACATAGACCCAAATGCAACATAAGAAAACAAGGGATGAAGCAGGTTTAATGGTCAAAGAGACAGTGCCATGATCAGATAGTCAATCAGAAACTAATGTGTCATGTCAAAGGGAGCTTGAGGCTCCGAACTGCTACTTGTTCGATCTTAGAGTAAACTCAATTAAACCAAATGCCCAAAATGGAAAGAAAACTTACAATCACACACAAAGGCTCACACTCTAAAACCAGTTGTTTCAGCTCAATTACTTATTCTTATCCATCCCCCTCTTTTTCCACCAAGAAGCAACAATATCCATAGCAATTCAAAAGCTCACCGTGAAAAGGTGCAGAGCATGTTCCTCATTCATCTCTACGTTCATCATCTTCAGCAGTTTCCGCACCTCTTTGAAATTCATTTTCCCATCTTTGTTTTTGTCTGCTTTCTGAAACCAATCCCAGACCCACCTGAGAAGATGCTGAGGGAAACAACAATCTAATATAATCTCATGGGTAGAGCAAACTGTGATGTTGTGTTGCTGAACTTGTTTTTCATAAAATACCAAACACAATCATCTACTACAATAAAAGGATACTGGTCTAGCCTCTCCTTCTCATCCATCGTTTGAACCTTGTGAATCAACTTGCGCACTCCCTGGATCCAGGCCTGGGCCTCCTCTGGCGACTCGGCCACAAGGTCCAGGTTGCCTTGGCGACCGTGAAACACCAAGGTGAAGCAGAGATCAGGGGGGAACTCCTCTGCAATGCTCAACAGGACCTCTGACTGATGGCCCTCACGCACGGCCTCCACCTCAGTAATTGAGACTGAGACATGATGATGGTTAGAGTCATTGTTCAGTGTTTGGAGGGTTATACTAGTTTAATTATTTGATGTGTTTCATATCTGTATACAGTTTGAATGGAAGGTGTAGCCTATATTAGCTTTGACTGTTAATACTTTGTACTTGTTGGCCTGGTGTCACAACTCACAAACAAAAAACCTAGTAACAAATTTTGAATAATACCTATTTATTTTTGTTGGACTATCTCTGTCCCATCTCTGTATTTTGTATTTCTTCTAATCTGTTCTAACGTTTTATTCATCTCATTACATTTTGGGATTTTAAGAAAGCTTTGCCTGGGTCAAGAACCACAGTTTTTGTGGACCTATAAGGCCTGTTTATAGTTGGGCTACATGACAGCCAGAACAAACTGCTAGGGGCCCCTGGGGCAAAAAGTTATTATTATTGACCCGCTTTACTTTACGTGGTAGCTCCATTGTTTTCCCAGACACCCAGAAACCAATACTACCTAATCCCAGATTTTCTTTGTGTTACGTACTTTGAAGCAGTTTGATAAAACACAACTTTATGTAACTTTTACAATCAATCAAGTAAGGCACAACCAGTTGATATGGAGTGAACTTGGGGCTTTTGGGGCCCCTTGATGATCCCAAAGACACCATTATCACATCTGTAGTCGGAACCTGCAGTGATTTACCTTTACTCAGCACAACGGCTGAAAACAGTATACAACAGCTAGCCTGGCTCTGTTTGAAAGTAACAAAATGTGTCTACCTGCACGTCTTAAATGTTCTAATTAACACATTATAATGTTGTTTGTTAAATCAGCACATACACTGAATTGCCAAAACGACAATTTGCCATTTTACAAGGGGTTTTGTGTCACTTTTAAATAGTCTGGCATGTAAAAACGGTGTAAAACAGCAATCTTTTTACAGATAAAACAAATGAGACACTCTGGTAGGTGGATTTTGTTACCGTTGGATAGAGTCGGGCCAGTAGTTTCCTTTCTTAATGCTACTTAATGCTTTCTGCTGCTAGCTGTAGCTTTATATTGACCATACATAAATGACAGTGGTGTTAGTTTTCACATCTATTATTGGAAAGAAAGCAAATAAATGTATTTCTCAAAACTTCTAACTATTCCTTAAAGTAGTATTTAACCCCATTAGTTCAATGTTAGACTGAGGTTACGGTTAGGGCCATGACGTTGGGTCCAGTCTTAGTAAAGAAAGAATGGTTTGTATATTGCCTGAGAGAAAATGCATGTGTTCAGGTTGACCTTTGAATTGACCCCACAGGTTCAAGGAACTTAAACCACATATACAGCATTATATGGCTTATTTAGATAGAGATTGACCGTGGAGATCACATGAATAAAACAACAGTTAATATGCCTCTACAATTATGCATGCAAAGATATGCACACGCTTTGGTACTCACAAGTGGAGTGTCCTTTCCCTGCCCATCTGGACTTATACCAGATCGTCAGGCCGTCCTCCAGGAGGCGGAAATGCCGCTGCTTCTTCCAGGAACGGGACTTGACTTTTCTGAGAGTTGACCCTGCCATCATCACCATGACATCTGGGTCATCTTGTATACCTGCAAAGGGCCATGTAAAAAGTCAAAGGTCATGATCGATCATATCATACTTCAGATACTACACCATCAGAATTAGCAGGCTAGGGACCGGATTTAACTTGTTCCAATGATTCAGATATGGGCTTGAACTTCTCTATCTTCAGTCTGAGAGAACAACATTTACTCACGTGAACCTTCGGGATCCATTGCTATTCTTGAACCATTCCAATGGTAATGTGCTGTTAAAAAGAAGCAGATGTCAGTGAATTGTTCCAGGCCTATGTAAAAGCTTAATGTACATTCAACCAATGCATAAACTACCTAAATACAAATAATTACAGCATAATATTGATCTTCAGTTGTCTACAGAAGGCACACTTTTAGCAACATCTTGGTTCAAAATTATACAGTTACACAAAACTTCACTTCTCTCTTACAGCTGCTTCAGTGCCTTAATGTAGTGAAACCTGATAGGAGTTGTTAAAGGAGGACATTACTAGTTCCCTTTGCCTACACATGACTTCCCTGCTGATCCATCCATCACCTTAAATAACCAGCCACTCTTTTGTTTCTCTTAAAATGATAATCAATGGTGAAGGGAATCCTCACTGTTATTTTTAACTGTGAGATCAGGGCTACAACTCCTGTGTTGTCTATGAGCAAAATACTGAATCCCTACCAGTTCCAGGTATGCTAAACCTGACCCCTGTGACATGAAACTGGACACAATCAAAGACACAGTTCCCTTAAAAGATCACTGAAGTTGAAAAAGAGAGGATACAGACACAATCTGCAAGGATGTAGGAGACCATAGTCCCAGTGCTGCCATTGTATTTTCAGGACCAGTCAGTGTTTAAATATTGATCCACCAATCTTTCAGACTGAAAGCTTGTGCATGGCAACTCCTGCAGTCTGTGTGCTGACTAAGAAAAATCACACACACTCAGCAGCCTGATCAGACAGATATCAAGAGTAGATTGCTTTTTTTATTTGATTCATCTACATGTGGTTGTAATGCAATCACTCTAAGATTATAATTTCCAAATTCTGGATAGTTATCCAATACAAATATGCTACAAAAACATACCATCAATAAAAGAGAACTTGTATGTATTATACGAAACATAAGCATATGTATATTTTAGCCGCTGTGTAGCCCTTTGGAGGGCAATGTCGGTGTGTAGATCTGGTGGTTGGTCAGTCCGCCACTTTGGTCCAGCATTAAATATTTCCACTACTGGATGGATTAACATGACATGTAATACAGACATTCATTGTTCCATGAGAATGTTTCATAATGGCTTTGGTGACCTTGTGACATTCCATGTAGCGCCATTAAATGTGGAACAGACATTAATGTTCCCATCAGGAAAAACTGTAATTACTTTGGTGATTCCTTTAACTTTTCATCTAGCGCCATCATCTGGTCAAAACTTACATGTATCCAGTACTTTGGTTTATGACCAAATACCTGCAAAACTGATGACATTCCTACCAGCCTGAACTGTAGGCTATTTTGTATTTAATGCTAATTATCAAATGTTAGCATAATAAAACACTACACTAAGAAGGCGAACATGATACCTGCTAAACATCATTATTGTCACTGTGAGCATGTTAGCATGCTGAGGTTAGCAAGTGTTGGACATACTCTATATCTACTGAGTTATACAAGACTACTGAAGTCAATTTCTTTCTATTGCTCAAAATAATACATTTGTCTTTTTGTTTTGCAATCTGTAGTTTACAATACATACAACACCCTCATAACATGTCTCCTTAAAAGCAGAGAGACCAAAACAAAAGTCACTGCGGACTTGCTGCTTATCAGTGAAAATTGATAAACTCCTGCTATCTCTGTTGTTCACTGATAAATGTGGATCAAACACTTCCGGAAAGGGCAGGCTTCTAAAGTCTGTATTCCTGTCTGACAGCTATCCTTTCCTTTCATTGTCTCCTGAAACAACAAGATCTAGCCGTGGGTTCTATGTGTTGCCCAACCCCGTGTGCCAGCCCCCACACCCTGGCAAGTTTCTGAAACTATTAGACAGAGTTCTCACCACAGTATAACTGACGTGCTGTAAGGAATGTATTCACAGTTACTTCACAATTTAATATCACACTCCTACTGAAAAAAACAGACTGACCATGAAAGCGAGGCTTATTTTCCACAGCTATTTGCTCCACAAACTAATGTGCGCTTTCATATTTTGTGCTTTCACCTCAGAGCCACGTCAAACACATTTTAGTTTTTCAAAATTTGCTGTTGAATGTTTAACACACCCTCCTTCGTACTTCACATCCAGACCTTTAAGCTGCAATTAGGTCATATTATGTTGTTTTATTTTTGGGGACCATGCTTACGTGTTTCAGGCAAGATGAGTCACACCTCCTCAGGGAGTTCACTGACCACACACACAGACACACAAAAACATGACTAATGGGAATGTCTGACAGAATGGAAATTTGGATTAAATAACTCAGTCATAAAGCCCAACAGCTTTATACTTTTATCTTGTGTGCCTCTAGCTTGTTCAGTTTTGTCCATCCAAAGGAATGTTCCATTTCCCCCTGTACAGTGGTATTTGTGTCCTGATATTCACCCATGAATTCTTCCTGCACACAATTATGTGAAGAATTCAACAAACAAGTGAACAGGCAGTGGCCGTCCAATAAAATCCATATATAACTCCAAACCAAAGCACAGAGGGAGTGCACAGTAAATTAGAACCAGAGGCAGAAATATGAGACATGAAAGCATCACTTGAGCAAAGCTTGTGTGAAACTGCAGCTAAAGAAAGAAAGAATCACTTACAGACACAAACTACAACTGGCATGTTTCCTTGATAGGGAAAAATAGTTACTTACCAAAATTACAGATCTCAGAGGGATATAATGAGTAGTGCTGTATCAGCTCTCCCAGAGAGGGCCTCAGATACCGAGGGCTAGGACCCTGGATGGCCGGCTCGAGAGAAGGTTCAGAGAGGTGTGTGTGTCACACTGCTGAGATCCAGACTCAAGGAGAGTGGACTGTTAGCTGAACTCAGGGTCTTTAAAGACTGGGAGTGTATGAAGGGAAATCTGGCTCAGCCTCCTCTCCCCTCCTTTCTGTCCACTTTTAATGCTGGGTCTGAGAAATCTGATTCCTCAGTCACTGCAGCCGCACACTGGTGCGCTCTGCTCAGCTCCCACCCCTCCTTATCCTCCTCCTTCTCTACACCCCCCCCCCACCAGCCTTCCTTCCTTCCCTGCCACTCCCTCACTCTGCCATCCACACACCCCTCACTGCATCTGGTGAAAGTCATTCCCCACAGTCTGTTTCACCTCGCTCTGTTCTTTCTCTTTCATCCTCTGGGTGAGAGTGGATGCTCTGTAGAGCACTAATAACAGCTAACACAATTCTGGGAAAAGGTCTACTGTGTTGGGGAAAGAAGCCAAGTTATAAAACAATGAGAAATACATATTGTGCAGGTCAACAGAGGACTCTACTTTTTCAGAAATCTCACCCCTTTTCCTGATCAAACAGTGGCTCCTGCTACATCTGATATCTAACTGATCATAAGATTGCAATAGTCTGAGTAAAGACTGATAAAGGACGATGTTCTAGAACTTGGCAGTATGCCACACACTGCAGAGCAGAGCCTACTACTTCAACATGCATGTGAAAAACAGTGATTATGGTTTGGTTTAAACCTGTTTTAACATGCAAACAAATCATGGATGAATATTAGTAATGTATAATCAGATAGATACTGATGATACATTGTGTATACTTCATTGCTGTAATTATTTCTTATAATATGCTGCCTGGAGAACACCGTGCCAACATCATGCCCCTGGAGGACTTTTGGGCAATTCTTCTTCACATTCCCTTGGAAATTATGTTTTTTTAAATGTATGTAAATAAAGAAATTAAACAAAATGTCCATGTATGAACCATAAATAGCAACATAAAAATGGAAAACATCACTTCTCCCATTCTCAACCCAGTGGAGCTAATGCACTCCTCCATTGGAAAGGTTCCTGTAATGACTTCAGCTACTGTAGCTCTTTCCTCATCAAAGGTAAACGGACAAAAACATACAATGCATACTTAGGGACATCTCCCATGGGGATCACACTTGCTCACAAATGGAAGGCCCGAGCGTACGTGTTTCCACCATAATGCATGTTGTCCATCTCAGTCATTGTGAGGATAATGGAACCTGTGGGGGCAACAATCTGTTAATGTACCGGTGAAAGGAAAAGGAGGCCCATCAGTCTGGTCTGTTTGGCTGTTAGATGGAGCACTCAGTGAGCACAGGTGAGTCACTTTCCCATCTGACTGACAAAGAAATAGCCTAACTTAGAAATAACTGCTAAACTTTGGCTGAAAAATATCATTGACAAGACATTGTCATGTCATTGACATTATTTTGATAAATAATTCTATCAACTAAAATGTCAAATGTGACCTGGTTCCAGCTTCTTAGATTTGAAGCTGTGCTGTAGAATGAACATGTTTTGCTTCTGGACTGTTGGTTGTCAGTGGTGGAAAGCAACTATGTACAATGTTAAGGTACTTGTACTTTACTTGTGAATTTCCATGTTCTGCTTCTTTATATTTCTACTCCACTACATCTCAGAGAATATTATTTTTACTCCAATACATTTATTTAAAAACATTAGTTACTAGTTAGTTTCAAATGAATGCTACAAGATATAATCAACAAATAAATTATATTACCCGCGTATTGATCCTCAGGGGGAAATTCACAAGCTACCCAGAAGTATATAAAGTAGTATATTTATAAAGAATATCTAAATAAATTAAAATTGGTCCACCTTTACCAGCTGCAACAATAACATGATGAACACATTAGTATAGAAATATTCATAATCCACTAATATACTGATATATATATATTTTTTTAACATTCTAAAATGGGCTTTTCTTCAAAATGAACTTTGGTACTTTAAGTATACTTTCATATTTAAACTTCTATACTTTTAAGTAAAAATTATAATAGAACTTAGTATTGCTACTTTTAAGTATCTGAGTACATCTTCCACCACGTGTTTTTCAGACAGAAGATATCTGAACGATCTGAGGACAGCATTTTTCACTGTTTCAGACAAAATTATTGATGCGTGATCAAATAATTAATTTACTTATGAGGAACACAATTGTTAGTTGCAGCTTTAATGGATTATGCTCACCTAAGCTTTTGTGTAAGTCTATAATGAAATACAGGTGACACAGCCGAAGTAATAAGTAGTTCTCTGCCTGCCTGTGTGGAGTTTGCATGTGTGGGTCTAAAGACATGCACAATAGGTTAAAATAAGGAAACTAAATTGGTGTAAATGACACCAATTTATCCACACAGGATAAGTGGGTATATATGGATGAAGCCTTTTTACTCAAAGGACTATTGATCTATTTTCATGGAATGTACATTCTAAAAGTGACTGCTAAAAATGCATACTGCTATATGTGTGTGTGTGTGTGTGGGGGGGGCAGCTAACTTTTCCTGCTGCTGGCTTTACAAGACTTTAAAACATGTCCTTCAAAATCAATGTCATTTCAGTGGACAAGACTGAAAACAGTTCCTCTTCCCACAAGTCACATGTCAAGGGGACTATTAATATCCTAATTTGGGTGGAAAACAGTTTATTTAGGAAAAATCTTAAACAAGACCAGCTTCTGAGGTTTCTCTCTGGACAGAAATCATTTCAAGTATTACTGTGCCACCAAAGACAAAGCCAATAAAAACAAACTATACAGAAATACATCCAGCTCATCACTACACGTCTGCAGTCTACAGAGGATTAGCAACAAAAAAAAAGAGACAACCTGTTATAAAGAAGATTAAAAGTCTTATTTGAAATTAAGAAAGCAAAAAGTAACAGCTCCTACTTTGAAGTGGAATGTTACAGAAACTTACAGTGATGAACGGAAAGAAAGCAGAGCTGTCCGATATTTTGGACGAGCTGGTAATAACAACAGATACTGCCTTATCATTGATATCAGTATTCATATCTGGACAGACATCTACATAAAAGTTGCAGTGCGGTTAACTGCAGCAGTAAGTGTTTCACAGTCTTAAAGAACAGACCTTCAGTTGTGATAGAGACCCCATGTGTGGAGGTGACATATTGGCAGAAAACCTAATGTAAATGAATCAATCTATCCTCAAGCAAACCAGTCGCCCTGTGTTATGCCCTTCACTTTGCAGACAGTCTTAGCACCACGTTTGGCAAAATACAAAATCTCAACAGTGATGTGAACACAGACTCTGGCCCCATCACTGCGGAGCCAATGGGATGCCTCTAGCATCGGTGACTTGGCCCTCCTGCAGGTTCTTGACCAACTGTGCCAGCCAGCGCTTCGTGGTGGTGTCGTCCTTCAGCACCTGGGCAAAGGTGCTGTCTTTCAGCTGGTCTGGCAGACACTGACGCAGGGCTTCTCTGGCTCTGAGGAAGGAATGCTGTGTGTTACAAACCAATGCACTTTTCTGTCAACAACATCTTGCTATGAAACAGACAGCTGTTCATGTTGCTGGCTCCAAATGGCAGCGTGAGGAAAACCTTTTTAAAAAGTCTGGCCTTCTTTACCTATAACTAAAACTCATGCAGAGGACAGGTTATACCTTAGATAAAGACTTATTTATGAAGGTTTTTCTGCCTATTATCTGAGAGCAATGTTTTTTTCGCTCTTCCAAAATATGCTTTCCTGATGTGCATTGTTGATTACCTAAGAGGATACTAGTGAGGTATATCTTACCCATCAGGGTGATTGGTTAGCAGAGCCCTGTGCTCTGTGTCACACATGTTGGACTTATCCACAAGATGTTTACACAAATCCAACTGGTAAACTACTGGTAATCAAACTCTGTCCCGCCTTGTGTTTGACCGCCTACACTCCTCTGCTTCTCTCCTTCTCCATCTGAATATTGTTTTTTTTTTATTTTATTTTTATTTTTAAAAGGTTACCAGAGCAAAGCAATATTTTTTTAAATTGCAGTAGCCAGAAAAAAACTTAATTATTTGTTATGTAATAATACCAAGAAGAGAAAAGAAAGCCAACCTTAGCATCTGTAAGGCTGTAAGCACAAAATATTTTGAACAAATGGCAATAAATACATTTTCCAGTCATTGAGTAATTGTTGCAATCAGTGTGCAACCATCAAGATCTCACCACAGGTTGCCACACCATTTGACAAACAGTCAGCACACACTGTATTTATGTGATGGCTCCTCCTAGTGGCAAGTACAGATGATCAAACTCTTCAGTCATATTCTCTAACCGGTTACTAGTTTCCAGGTACTGTAACCTTTCGTCACTCAATCAAGAGCCGAAATGAACACAGGGGACCACACACATTTTACTTTATCTGTGCAACAGTGCTCTACCTGAGGTTATCTGAGAGGCGAAGGTAGCAGCGAACAACGTGCTTCAACAGACGAGCTGATGGTTCTTTGGAGAGCTGCAGCACCATTTTGCCCTGCAAAAACAAAAAAGAGAAACATCATATTGTAACAGACGTATCTGCTCTTATAAGTGACGCCAAGTGCCACACCATGCAGAGAGAATAGGAAGGTACATTCAGCTGAATTCAGATGTTCCTCTAGGGACACTTACAAGGATCATGGCCACGTGGGAGAAACGTTCATACGTCTGGCATATGTAGGCCAGCCCAGTGTCATCCAACAGGATCTTCTGCAGTATGAAAGTAGCAACCTGCCAAAAAAAACAAAACAAGTGACAAATGGTAGGATGCTACAACCCTGTTAGGCATCGAAACTGTCGCATAATATTTTTTTATTTTTCTACAACTTAAGAGTAAAAAAATAAAGACAGTTTAACTAGCACTACAGCAGTGATATAGACCCCTAAATCTCAATGAAAAACAGCAGGTTGGGAGAAATGACTTGCATTGAATGTGGGCCGTTAAACAGTAACTGGGACACAGTTTTAACTATTACTGTATACCAACAGTCAAGTTAGGGTGTAAGTCAGTTAGGGGCCTGTCTGAAAAGCAGCTGGAAGAGTTAAATACCGTCTTGGAGAGCTCACTCCCCGATTCCATGATGCGGAGACACAGCGGGATGATTTCCGTGGTGAGGAGGAAGTTAATCACTTCTTGTTCATCTGTTTTGACCAAGGCACCTGCAGCAAACAGACAGGCGACTTGATGAGAATGACGAAGACACAGTTTTGTGGAAATAACCCTCAAACCAAGAAGCAAAAAGGAGTAAGGTTTACCTATGACTCCAAGGCTGGTAAGTCGCAGGTACTCAAATGGACGTGTTTTGCTCACAGTGTGCAGGAAAGGGTAAAGGAAGAGAGGGATGTGAGCAGCAAGAAAAGCTGACCTGGTAAGAAACAAAGTAAAAGCAAATGAATCAATGTAACCAGACTTATATACACAGTTAATATCAGACATAACTTCAGGGTCTCCTTTACACCTTCATGAATTTCACTGACCATGGAGAATAAAATAAGTACCTACATTAACATTATAAGCAATTAATTTGATGAATAACAGGGATTAAAGGCCCAGATCTTAGATGTAAGACATTATATTATATACATCATGTGTCTTGTCTGGGAAATAAGCCAGTTTTTTGGGGCATTACCTTTTATATTCACTGAAAAATGATACTGTCACATGAAACATCCAAATTCTTTAAACAAATATGTTTTGCCAGTGACTATATTATATATGTTTTGGGTGATAACTGGACCACTTCATGAGATAGCCTCTGCACTATATATTAAGTAGACATCTTTCTGGAGGATTACAGTTGATGCTTCTAAAGACCGTCTGCAATCACTAGCAATAAAAGAAACATGTTAGTTACAAAAACCACAGACTTTTTCATTATACTGAACAGCCCATTACCGTGTCTCTGGGTGTGAGGCAACACACTGCAGAAGTGCCAGGGCATTGCACACTCTGTTAGACTGGTGAGCTGTGAGCGTTGGGGGGTTTATAGATGGATAGATGTTTACTATTTCCTAAAAAGAGAAAGAAATAAGATGTGGAAAGAAATCAGTTCAACTTATCATCAAGGCCACACAACAGCAGATATAGTGACACAGAGTGACCAAAGAGATACTATGTGCTACAGCTAGGGATGGGAAATGGGTCATACCTGCAACAAGGCAGCAATGGTGCCACAGGAGTGCCAGAGCATTGGTGCCAGGTCTGGCACAGACTCACGTTTCTTGCTTAGCTCCAGCAAGGCATTTTCTCTGGTCTCTGGGCTGGATAACTCATTGATCCACTGGTAGATCTTCTCCCGGTCTACCTGGGCCAGGGCTGTGACGTTAGTTACAGCCTGTAAAAGGATGAGAGAATAATCACTTAAAATGTGCAGCCAAACGTTGTTCAAATCAACAAAACTTTATTTTAAGCTTTCGTGGAGATCTCCAAGTTTCAAAAGATAACAAATGTGCCAGGCTTAATTTGGGAAAATATGAATAAATTGATATAGAAGACATCAATTCAATTTGGTGGAATGGTGAAGCCATAAAACCCATGGAGTCTTGAGTCTAAATATTTCATAGAAAGCTACAATTAAGAGCTGGAACATGATAACCTCACACAATATATGTATGATACTGTCAAGTCGTGTTAAATAAGATGGTTTTAACGCCCTTATAAGGAAACAAAAGGAGTACAATTTATATCAAGGCGACTGGTACTATATAGTACGCTGATCAATACTCACCGCTCCCGTAGCCAGCATTTTCTGAAGCTTTGTGGTCCAAAGATGTTGTTAAAAACTACAGTATCCGCTTAAATGTGCTGTAGTAGCAAACTGTGACTGCAAATAAACGAAGTTGGCGTAACTAGCACACAGCGCGGACAGCTAGCCTAAATTAGCCGCTAAGTGTCTTGACAAATAGAATCCAGTACGCGCGTACGTCGACATTACAACCAACATAACTTCCTTGAGATAACAGGATAACAAAACGTGAATATTCTCCTCTATGTGTATCGATAAAACTCTCAAAAGCTCAAGATTGAACGCTATTGCTCAGATATCATAACCCAATCCACATTTTTTGTTGGATGTAATGGAAGTAACCTAAATAGTAATAATTAAAACATCGCGAGAGGAGGTTCAGACGCACTCTCGGTTATCATTTCCGTTGTAAATTTTCACATTCCCGCCATCATCGCGCAGTGTTGCGAGGCGTAGTGTGCGGGTCCACTGTCAACAACATACGTACTGGGGAGCAGGTGAATGCCGGCAAAACAAACTTTCTGCCCTCGGAGGACCTACGAAAACGATAGTGTGATTTAAAAGTTTCAAGTGGAGCACATATCATCGATAGGTAAAGAACTGCGACGATGTAATCAAACTGTGACACTGTTTTCATCACCATATTAGAATCAGGCAAATTAGCCAGTTAGCTAGCTCCCGCTAGCCTGCTAGCGACCTGCTAATGTCGGCCTTCTCCATCCATTCAGCGTCTGTAGATTAAGGGACGACATTATCAGCATCCTAGCCGTTAAGGCTTCGCTATAGTGTCGCTCTTCGAAAGTTAGCAGGTTTAGCAAATTTTTGTGTCTATTCGTCTTGTCAGAATATCGTTCACCAGGCTAGAAGTAATGAGCGCAGTGTGTCGTGTACCTTCGCACGTCTTTGCTGCCGCGATACAGATTGGCCATTGGGCTAGTTTGATGGCTAATGCAAACCAAGCTTCATTGGTTTTCAATGGAACCGCTAGCAAGCTTACACAAGTGGCGTGAGTTTCTCCACTTGGTAAAATATTCACTCCTGTTTGTCAAAATGTCTGTTGTCTATGTTGTAATGAACCGTTTAACAAATTGCTTGTGCTGTTGAGCTCTTGTGCTATGTTGCTTGAGGTTGACTTGGAGTTTGTTGTGACTTTAAACAAGCGCTGAGTAGTAAAGCCGTGTCCATAGCGGGCTAGCTTAATTCCGTTGTTAATTGTTTTATTTTTTGTGTTTTGTGATTTTAATAAACCGTGCAATATTAGTGCTTACTATGTATTTCAAATCGGTATGGTTCATTATTGAGCTATATTCGCCTACTTTAATGTCATCTCTATGGTGCAATGGTAGAAATAACGGCAATTGGGTAGCACATATATGGTTAAAGGAGGGCATTTATAATCTAATTTATCTAGACTAGTCATAAAATGAATGACACACTGGGTGTACTGACATAATTTATTTAATTTCCCTCTTGTTTAGGATTTGTTTGATCACAAGTCCCAGCCTCCAAAGTGCACCAACTGGATAGTAAGCCATGGCAACCATAGTGCCTAAACTCTCCAGCGGTGGCGCTGTTAAGATCCGCTTTACCAGCTTGGACCTGGGCACCACCAGATGGAAAGAGGGAACTTTTGAGATTCTAGAAAAGGACAACAAGGTCAATCTCTGTCTAAGATTCAACTGTGGCGGAGCTTCCAAAACTTTCCAGGTATTGTTCAGTGTGTTTAGTATATACTCAATAATGGCTGCAGCTTCTAAAACACTGAAGATGATCAAATCTTTGAAACACCTGTCTTATCTGTAGAAATTTGGTTAGAACTGTCTTTGATGTTTCTCCCTTTATCTAAACATCAGGAGCCTAAAGGAAAGCAAGTAATCACTCTTCCATTATATACTTTCTCAATTTCAAGGCTTTCCACAGCATTTGCACCAGCAAATGATGACGGTGACCTATACAGAAATGTAGAATAAAACGCAAGTTAGGAACACACCACAAAGACTATATGCTTCACTTATTTTGACTATTTCCACCAACGTATTGAAGGTCTGACAACTGAAATGTCAAAGCTCATTTGATCAACAACATATAAGAATTTTTTTATCACCTTTAGAAAAGGAGTACATGTTATACAATTGAGTATAAGAGAACAGCATGCTGAACATCTGGTAGACTGAGTAGAGCCACATTTCTAAGAAACCTTGTATGTGATTGTACCACAACACAGAAAGCCAAAACACAACTGCATCAAAAATAGTTTGTGTTGCTAAGATATTTTGCAATTTACACAAAAAAGCAAAGGAATTTGAAAAGTAAGGCATGAGTGGATGAAAATATAAAATAAATCTAACTCATGGCACACCGCAAGGGTAGCTGGTGTTTTCCTAACACCTTTTGTTTATTATTCTCACATGTGTTTCCTGATTCCAGTTGTAAAAATCAACCATGTTAAAAATGTTAATGAGAATGACTGGCTGTCACTGGATCTGAGGACAAGTGATAGGAATCATTAGACATGACACACTAATTCTTTTTATATCTTGACTAATAACAGCAAGTGGCAGGGTCAAACTTAGTCCATCTATGTCTGATCAGTTGTGACACCCAAACTCTAACTATAGTTTGCTCACTTTCCCCCACATTTAGTTCAAAGCGATGCTCCACTTTAAAACAATAGGCCTTTTTTATCAATGATATTTTGACAGTCATATTACGAAGAGCACCAGTGTAGCTGCTTGGGTTTCAGGATCTTGGTATTGTGCATGCTAGCTCATTAATGTTATTAGGAACACCTGTGCTTTTCCTACTATGGTCATTCAAATGCCTCCTGTGTAAAAAGAAAAAGAAAACCTATGGTGGTAAACAAAGTATTGGCGCAGTTCAGGAGTACTGCTCCATTGCAGCAGGTCATTCATTGGCCGCTATGATGTCACCAGTCCTCTAACTGACATAACTAGCTGGTTAGTCTGATGTTTTGTTTATAAAGATAGTAACTGTTTGAGCAACTTGAATGGGAGCCAGTCATCAAATCACTGTACAAATGTTGACCCTCTGAAGGAGCAATAGGCGAGCCATGCTCGCTAGAGGGTAGGTGGGCACACTAATGTAAGCAAACCCAAACTTTTGCTCACAAGCTAAAGGGTAATGTGTTAAAATTGAAACAAAAGTTGTTTATTTTGGTAAACATATATATAAGCATCTGGGTGGACAGTGGAGTTTGTACCCTTGTACAAACTTTTTAAATCCACCTTTCAAGTCTGTAGAGCATGAATGATGCAAGACAGAGCAGTACATAATTTCAAAGGGGATTAACAGGTGTTTTGGTGTATCAGTGGTTTGAGGTATCTTGTATTGTATTCCCGCCCTCAGCTGAACCAGAACGTGAAGAACATCAGCCAGAGTTTAAGCCGAATCATGCTGACTTTAAAGGACAACAGTGTCATCACCCTGGATAAGATGCCCCAGACTTTGCTTCAGAAGACTAAAGAATACCTGGAAAAGCTGAAGCAGGGAAAGACAAGTAATTACACCTCTGCTCATTTTAAGAACTTGCCAAGCTTTAGTAGTGGTTAATTCATAGCATGATAAAGTAAACAATGGAAACCAAAGTAACGTGATTCTTATTTGTGATCATATTGTTTAGCTTATTGCGTGATGTTTTTGTATTGAGCATCATGTCAAAATGTTTAGTTCCAGCTTTGGTTTAGTTGTATTTCTAATGTTACCGGAGTAGCTCAGGTTGTGAAAACTTCATAACTGAATTTGCTTTCATTCACATGCTTTCTCTGTCCTGACTTCTTATTCTTTCTTAATTTTCCAGTTTTAAAAACATCCCATGGAAGTGCAAACTTTAGTGTGCTTGGAAACCGCTCTGTGAAAAATGAGACCAGTCCATCAGGGGAGAGACAGGTGAGCCAGAACACAAAACCACAGTCTTTAACGTTAAAATATTTAGGCATGTGTACACTCACATTTTTCTTAAATATCCAGACAACACCGAGGCGACAGAGTGCAGAAGGCCGGGAGGACACAACACCACGGAAGCCTTTGGGCAGCCCGAGTAGAGCTGCCTCCACTCCCACCCGCACTGGACTCTCTGAGAATAGGTAAGATGGAAATTCATGTTGCAGTTGCTATTCAAATGATGTCATGTAAGCCAAATTTTTAATAGGGGGTGTAACGCTGCACAAGTCATGAGATCTCTCTCTCTCTCCCTCCCTCTCTTTCTCACATACCGTGGTTTTAGGTCACGATTCAGTAAGTTTCAGGGAAAATGCAAAGTACATAACATTTTTATAATTTATTTAGAACATCAAAAATAAAATTTATAACGGTGGCAGCAAAGCCAACTAGCATGCCACAGCTAATAGACAACACCTGGTGCACTGTCAGAATGTTCCAGGTAAAAAAATTATTTGGGTCACAGGGCGTACCAAACCAAACAGTTCGGGACAAATACACATGTTACACCCCCAATCTTTAAACATAACTTGAAGTATGATGCTTGACATTGAAAATGTGTTGTTATTGTTGGTTTCCTTTCTTCTGTCAAAAATAACGGGCCATTGGCCTGTATTCCTTGACTCACATGTCACCTGTTTTAGGTGT
Source organism: Nannoperca australis (assembly GCA_036023655.1). Classification (NCBI taxonomy): domain Eukaryota; kingdom Metazoa; phylum Chordata; class Actinopteri; order Centrarchiformes; family Percichthyidae; genus Nannoperca; species Nannoperca australis. The sequence goes on from JAVQJD010080031.1 coordinate 28,618, forward strand.
TATGATTTAGTCTTTCTTTGACATTGATATGAATTGTTCTGTGTCACTGTTCTTCAGGAGTGAGAAGAGAAAAAGACTCCTTAACACTGACAGTGACCTGACTGAGGACTACCCCAAAGAAAACGACTCCTCAAGGTGAACGAACACACACTGCCCAGCCTGAACTGTAGTGGTGCTGTCAGACTCTGACTATTTGTGTATTTGGTATGCTGTCTCCTCATCTGGTGATACAGAGACAGATACCAGAATGTTAATATACAGTAGTGAAAGTTTGATCCTATACATGTACAATGGCCATCACGGGCAAAATTGAAATCTTGAGATCAAAGTTCTACAGTCTGATATAATCCAAAACTCATATTTATATACACTTTCTTAGCAACAACAAGGCCACTTCAGATCCATCCAGGAAGTTTCTACTGAGCTGCAAAGATAAGCTGAAGCAGGCAGAGGAGAACAGGAGCTCAGGTAAACCTCTACACTCACAACTCGGTAGTCTATCTATCTATATCTATCTATAAAAAATAAATAAATAACTGGTACTGTATATTCAGACCTAAAACTGACTTCATGTTTCATCACACTTTTTCCCCCTTTCCCTCAGCACCTCTGGGTTCAACTCCCCTTCAGCCAACGTCATTCTACAGCAGCCGATCTGTGACGAAGGACTACAGCCAGAGCCACTCTTTCCTGGACAGGTGAGTTTCTTTAGTGGCCCGCTAAAATAGCTGCTTCTCCATATGTCGAGGATACCCGAGCACCGCAATGAAGTGATTCACAACAGTATAATCTTTACTAACCCCGACCCACAGGCCATCCAGCGCCGCACAGACGAGCACAGCCAAGAGAAGCCTCCTGCTGCCTAATCACTCTACTCCCTTCAAGAAGGTACGTCCCTCTCTGGACTACGGTGGCTGGAACAAGCAAAGGCCTTCCACTCTGGCCCAGCCTCAGCCCCCACTGCAAGGGTAAGAATAAGCCAGATGGGCTCCACTAAATGTGACCATAAGCAGTTACTGTATCTGAAGAGAGACTGGATTGCATTTATTTTGAACCCAAATTAAAAATGCTTTTAGAATTTGAAACCATAAACATTTGTAACAACATGAAAGCCTTGTTTCTGTAAGTGCGGGGAAAGGTACATTCTTAAAATTTTAAAGCCATACATGTTTTTTCTCTTTCATTCATATATGGCAGATTCTCCAACCTGGGCAACACTTGCTACATGAACGCCATCCTGCAGTCCCTCTTCAGCCTCCCCTCCTTTTCTAATGACATGCTGAGGCAGAGCATCCCATGGAAGAAGGTGCCCATCAATGCATTGCTCAGGTACTATGTCAGGTTGTCTTTCTCCAGTTTGCCCCTGTCTACAGGGGGATTCATGATGTCCCTAAAAATGTAAAGGGATTAGTGATGAAAAAATAATTTGTGTGTGTTATGTGCTTTGCTAGTTTTTTATTTATTTATAAAAAGCCTGCTTAAATGTTTGAACACATTTTCACTGCCTGCAGGCGTTTTGCTCATCTTATGGTCAAGAAGGATGTGGGCTGTCCAGAGACAAAAAAGGATCTATTGAGGAAAGTGAAGAGTGCCATCTCCTCCACAGCTGAGCGTTTCTCTGGAAACATGCAAAATGTAAGATCTGTCTCTAGAATCAGAGCCATTTCGGTCTACTGCTGCTTGGAAAAGTGTCCTTATATATTAAACTTGCATGTCACAATGTTTACTAGGACGCTCATGAGTTCCTGAGCCAGTGTTTGGACCAGTTAAAGGACGATGTGGAGAAAATTAACAAGAGTTGGACAAATGAAGCTGCAGCGTCCTCATCATCTTCTGTGGTGTGTGACAATGACAAGGAGGCGACGTCCTCAGCAGCCAAGGCAGAGCCTGGTGAAGAGGCGGACACCTCCCGCATCTACACCTGCCCCGTGGCTGTCAACATGGAATTTGAGGTGCAGCACACCATCACCTGCAAGGGGTGAGGCCTGTCTCCGATTGGATCATCTGAAGTTATCCGTACATTATATCTGTGTACTATTTGCCAAAACTCTTAGCAGCTCTGGAGAAAATAAACGGTATGTTTATACCTTTTGTTTTGTTTTGCAGCTGTGGCGAGGTGGTGACCAAGAGAGAGCAGTACAATGATCTGTCCATTGACCTACCACGCCGAAAGAAAACCCTCCCACTTCGCTCTATCCAGGATTCTCTGGATCTCTTTTTTAGGGTGAGTGTTTAGCTTAGAAACAGTTTTCTAGTTCAAATCAGTTTATATTCTTTGACCACGTTCCAAGCCTGCGATATTCCTTTTGTAAGTAACTATCCCTACATGAACCAGGCAGGCTTCAACAAGAAGAATGTTTGAATATGTACTGACAGAAGTAACTTTTTTTTCTTTTGTAGATGGAGGAAATTGAGTACTCGTGTGAAAAGTGCAATGGGAAAGCAGCGACTGTTACGCATAAATTTAGCAAACTGCCCAGGTATCTACATACAGACTACTGAGAGGGACATGCACCATAAGGTGTCGCACTCACTGTCAAATACTTGAAGTTGAGTAGAAGCACACTGCATTTCAAACATATGTCTTTTTATTCCCCAGAGTGCTCATCCTACACCTGAAACGTTACAGCTTTAACGCTCAGCTGTCTCTGAACAGCAAGCTGGGCCAGCAGGTGGTGATTCCACGATACCTGACCTTGCTGTCTCACTGCACTGAATCCACACGACCCCCTATTAATCTCGGCTGGAGTTCCCAAGCCTCCATGTAAGACATCCTAAACACCCTCAGGTCAAATGTATGAATAATACCTTTTAAACATTTCACACACTTATTTACACCTGGAGCCCCTGAGTGATTCAGTGGGGTTTTCAGAAACGACTTTGCAATTGACCTGGATGCATTAGATTTGTCTCTATTGGCTGAGAGATGATAGTTAATAAATCAGCAGCAAATAATTAGGCTTCTATATGTTTTTTTCTTTTCTTTCACAAAGGTCCAGAACACTCAAAACGTCACAGTTGGTCAACTCCTCCACAGCACCTCTCCGGTAAGACGTTCAAATTATGTAAAACAGAAAAAGAATCGAGTGTTGCATTTCCACTAGTGTGCTGCAACGTTGATATCAAATTAATCACTGAACTTGCCTGTGTAGAAGGATTGGAGGGAAAGTGGCCAACTCGAGCTGCACCTCTGTCCTCATGGACTCTGACTGTGAAGAAGAGCCTAACAGGAAGGTGAGCGTGAGCCGCAAGCGGCGCCTCAGCAGCTGTCTGCCTGATGATGATGACCGACCGGAAGAGGTGAGCATTTACCTACAGACCTTGACAATTATGATTCAGTTTTCTTTTTCTCTTACTGTTTTTACACAGTTTTGTTTTGGGGTTTTTGTAGCGGGGAGCAACAATTTATCCAGCAGACTTAGGTGGCATAAACGATGATGAAATGCTGGCAGCTGTCCTGGAGATGAGTCGTCAAGAAGCTGGGCTCTCAGCCCCACCCCCCATGGAGGATGACCCGACCAGCAGCCCCGACACAGGCTTTGGGGATACAGATGCCCATGACCTGGCCTATCATACAGATCTGCTGGAAACGGACAGCAAACAGCCTGCAGGTAGTTTAGACAATCAGTAGATGGGGTTTCTACAGGGAGCAGCAAGTTCTTACTTTTGTCTTTAAAATGTAACGGTGCCATAATAGAGGTTGTATGAATTTGGCACAGAAAAGTGTACTGACCTCTTCTGCATCAGTCTCTTGTCTTGCTGGTATGCGCTGCTTTCTGCATTTACACAAACACTGAGTTGACTGAAATATGAACGTCTTAACCATGGTAACGTTGTCATTGTTAGACTCAAGTGTATGGGTGCAGATAACTTCACTAGTATTAAGTTAACTTACTGTGTGTATGTGTTTATCACGTGTAGATGTGTTGGATTCTCTGGACTTGACCATGGATGAGAACAAGGAGAACCAGACTCCAGAGGGTGTGCAGCAGCAGGGGGAACTGGACTGGGTCCAGCAGTACAGTCTGGATCAGGAGCGGGAAGAACAGGAGCTACAGCAGGCTTTGGCCCAGAGCCTCCAGGAACATGTAAGATCAAAGGCCATGTGACGTGCAGGGCTTTCATTTGAGAATGGAACACTGGGACTGCATCTAAATACTGCCATGAAACAATTACCTGTGTCAAATGTGGTGACTGTCAAATAAAGAAACCACAATATGTAATGTTCCCCATCCTTAATGAGTAATGACCTGAGTGAAAAGGCAATGTTTCTTTCACAAAATCTCAATACTGTAATATCTTGTCCATATAGGAGGCCCAAGAGATGAGAGAGGATGATGATCTGAAAAGGGCCACTGAGCTCAGTTTGCAAGGTATGAACCAAGAGATCTTTGACTGGCTGTTCAGAGACTTCCGTTTCTTCTCATTTTTCGTTTTCTATTTCACACAAGGTGCTCAGAGCACATAATGACATAATTTAATCAGACTCACTGCTGTGAAAATGCCTGACTAGTAACATCTCCTTGTCGCCAAACAGAGTTTAACAACTCTCTGCCTGAGCTGCTGTGCTCAGATGATGATTCTGGCAACGAGGATGTGCTGGACATGGAGTACACTGAGGCAGAGACTGAGAACCTGAAGAGGAACGCTGAGGTACTTACCATCCTGCTGCCACACGTCTGCCTCATGATTTGAAACAAGTAGAGCAGTCGAGACCATGAGTTTTGTATTGTAGTGTGTTATTTACTTGATATTCATAAGCAACTGCTACGTGCTACAAACATACCGAGGTAAAAGTCTTTCTTGTGTCTGGCTCAACACTTCTGTTCCAGTTCTCTAGCTGTACCTGCTAGTAGTAACCTGCTTATAAACTTTGTAATCCACAGAGCGGAGACTTGGCCAACTCTTTTAGACTCATCAGTGTTGTCAGTCACATTGGGAGCAGCTCCTCCTCTGGTGAGCACTTGTGTCTCTGTTAGCAGCGTAGATAATCAGTGCCAGGATTTAAATGCTTGTGTGTTAAGAAGACAGAAGTACCACTGTCAGCCTATCCACATGAGCTGTAAACCTCATTGTTTTATTTTCCACCATAGGCCATTACATCAGTGACGTGTACGACATGAAGAAGCAGTCGTGGCTGACCTACAATGACCTGGATGTGTCCCGCACACAGGAAGCAGCAGTCCAGCGGGACCGGGACCGCAGTGGATACATCTTCTTCTACATGCACAAGTAAGTTGGCAGATTAAACACATGGTGTCTTGTATCAGTACTGTGTGTGTGTGTGTGTGTGTCTGTGTGTGTGTCTGTGTGATCATGTCTGAGGGCATTACGTGAGTTGGCTGTAGCATTCTGACACGTTCTTGTCTTGTGTCTTCAGGGATGTGTTTGAGCAGCTGTCTGAAATGGAGAGATCTGGAGCCAGCAGCACTTCAGAGGCAGGAAGGAACGTCCTGCAGCCCCTCTGAGCGCTACATCTTTGGACAGTCAGCCACACATCCACAGCTGAACCCTGGTAGATGGACTTCTCCACTGAACAACCCGAGTACTACTGATTGCCGTCCTTCCTTGGTCGCCTTCAGGCACTTCTTTTCCTCTACAGATCACTAAATGCCCTGTTAAGTTAGTACCTGTAAATGCCAACACAGGTGCTGCTAAAGTGTCTAGACTCTTTAAGATACCAGAAATGCAGTTAAAATGTTTCAGTGGATCAACTTTTGTCCCCATATTTCTGGGGATGGGGTTTTTTTTCCCGTTGCTATGATTTTATCAAAGTGTTTTGTAAAGGTTTTTTCTTTGTTTCTTGATACACTTGTTTAAACTCTAAAGCCGTTCATTCAGACTCTTGCTTAAAAGCAACTATCAACACCAGATGCTACTGGTGCTTCATGGATTGTATGTTTTGCAGACCCTTTATTTCCCATATAAACTAAATAAAGATATATTCTATGTTGGAGTATAAGCTATTATAGAGTTAGAGGGTTGTTGTATTTAGCGGGTATATTTGGTGCAATATTTATGTTTGGCTCAAACTGGCCAATTCAAATCAGCTTTCTGTCTGTGTGTGGATGTTGCTTTTTGTGCTTGACTTATGAACTAATTTGTGTGTGTGGTTGTCTCCATATTATAGATTTGTTTTTTAAATCAGTATGTTGAATAACAAAGCCCGTTTTACTGAGCTCTTCTCAGTAAAGCCCACTTTATTCTATTGGGGTTTTGACCTTGTGCCTCCTAAGAAAACTTTTATAAATATGTATACAAGCTTTACTTTAAAAGTTGCACAACCTTGTTTTTGAAAATGTTTGAACAATGTGTAAGCCAAGATTTTCTATTTATTGCAGCATAGGGTTAATTTATCTTAACCTATTATTCATTAATACTAGACCACCAGGGAAGATAGCTATAGTGTAATTATTTTTCCCACCATCATTAAGGCCAGTATACAGTACTTAACCGTAGACCTGCTAACCCTGGTGAACTAGTTCCTATGAGGCGAGCTTGCTTTTAGAAAGGAAAAGGAAGTATTTTGTTGTTACTGTTATGGTTCCAATACTAGTCACTGGATGTACAGCTCTTTTGTTACCACTGTAAAAATGAAATCGCATTCCAGTAGACCATGGCTAATGTGCCACATTGAAACATGGTGCCTGCTGGACTTACTCAGAACCTCAACTCTTCACACAACAGAAAACACCTACATAAGACATGGGTAATAACAAATCAGTATGGACAGAATGATATTGATTCCCAGCCCTACATCGATGTGTTTTTAGGAGGTGTGCATCAGCTGACCCTGGAAGTACAGTATTCTGTCCCAAATATGGCAGCAGGCAGAAGTTACTTGCAATCAGTTCTCCTGTTTTTGTCCACCTTGGATTTACATTTCTGAAACATTGCGCCTTCCTGAGCACCCTGTCCCAAATGCAGTGTAAAGAGGGTATGATGTATTTGTGAAGTCCAAATGAACAGCTTTTTCTACCCTTCATAAACAAATGACTTCCTAAAGCAGATTTTAATAAAATATTACAGTGAAAGTGCACAGACTTTTTAATTTGACGTTTGAAAAGGGTATCCACAATCCAACCACCGCATGTCTACTGGCAGGTGATTAAAAATAATCGCTGCATATCGTGAGTGTGGAGAAGCCTCCGGTGTCCTTTTACATTTGTTGTGGAATGACGGCATGAAAGTGAATAAAACAGCAGTCCACCTGGTCACGGGATAGTGAACAATATGAAGCACCATAGTGCACTTAGTGCAACGGTTAGCCGGTGATAGTCACTGTCACCTATCCTGACTGCACCTCTTTGTCAGTGGCTCCAGATGTCTCCCTGTGAGTCTGTTGTACTCACTTAGAATGTAGCTTTCCCTCTGCAGCATCTGGAAACAAATAGACATTAGCTTTAACAATATTATCCTCCATAGCGCTTTACATTTACTAGCTCACAAATTCACTTTGAGTAGCACCCAAACTGCACAGAAAAAAGCCAAGGCCCAAAGATCAAAAAATAATTATTTAGGCAGTTTGCCTTTTAAACAGATGTGTTGATTCCTATGCTTGAGAGATGAAACCTGATTAAACAGACAGACCTGTTTTTCAGTTAAAGGGCTAGTTCATCCACATTTCCAAACATTTTTAGCTATATCTAGCCATGCTTTTTTGTTTGTTTGTTTTTTAAATGTCTGCCTCCACCCCATGACCCACAGATTTGCTATGAACACATTTTACTGGAACTAGGTATTGTAGTACAGAAGAAAAAGTCCCTAGAAAAATTGATGGCAGTGTGTTGTGAGTGTTCTGGAAAGACACATGCAGATTCATTTTTTTATTCAAATGTTCAGTGGTAAGAGGCAAAACTAATTTCACTCACCTCAAGTGTATTGGGATAGAGGCAGAAATGTCCCACACATACATTTTGACACATAAAACCAAAACTATCCGCTTGTAGGTAGTTAGGTGGGAAAATGTTACTTCTAATTTGGTTGAATTGTGTTTTTCATATGAATATTATTTCACCATATAATGTCCATACAAACCTCAGTCCATTCTTCATCTGTCTCGTGTCTGTAGCCCAACAGGTGGCAGATACCATGTGCAGTGACAACCTAAAGTATGGCAAAAGAGGAGTGATTAAAGCCAGCTAATGTGACTGCAAATGTTGCTGCAAACATAGAAAGGGATGTGGAAGTCATAGTTTAAGACCTGAACACATGACAGTAGCTGGAACTGAATATGAGAAACACGTTTGTGAAATAATCGACAGGCTGCAAGTTTACCAGATGAAGCATTGTGTTACGTGCAGCAGATACTCACAGTGAGTGCTCCATGCAGATCTTGGGATTCCTCCTGACAATGTTTCATCAGAAACTCGACCCCCAAGAAAATGTCCCCAAGGTTCAGCTCATCTCTATGAAGGGGGCACGGCAGCTTTCCAGGTCGCAGGTCCTAAAAACACAAAAGTATCCGTTCATTTGTGTTGGTTTGCGGTTGGAAACGGGTAACCCAGCCCGCTGAGCGCCTCGTGGAGGGAATTAATAGGTTACTGTCTTACATTGGCATGCAGTCACATTTACCTCGTAGAATGGAAACGAAAGGACATCCGTTGGCACATTTTTCTTTCTATATATGCGATTAATTTGCTGAATCCTGTGGTTATCCACGCAAATTATGCCCAGGTCAAATTTCTGGACGCCCAGTATGTGCCTCAAAGTGTCAACATCCTTGCGCAGTCTGGCGCGGCGAAGAGGCACCACCTTTTGGAGATTTCGCAGTACTACTCCCATTTTAAAATTCGGCGAAACAAGACAAAACGGGTATTTAAAAAATCTTGAGACATAGGTGAACGTTTAAACTAATTCACCGACGACGACGGCCAGTTACAATAATACGGTGGCGGTAAGTTTACGATAACGGTTGGTCAGCTTTTGCGTTAGCAGCGAGCGATATTTAGCCATTCCGGCCAAGCAGAATTCAAGGTGACACGTTGCCCGGCAGTATCAACACGTAGGTTCCCCGAACCGACTTGCTTTCTCTGGGTTGTCTAGACATGCTAGAATAGTTAATAGAAGTTAAACATATGCTGTCCTTTAAAGAAAGTTGTGGATTGTCCGTTCAAAACCCATTCAAGTAATGAACCGGTGGCAACGTTGGCTACCACGGAACGAAATGTACCATTAAGCGGGGACCAAAGGATTTGTTGGACCGGAACCGGATGTGGCAGAATGTGTTTGCGCGGAACCAAAAAGATCAACATAGCAAACAAATTGTGAAAGGTGAGGATTTTTTGTCTCAACGTTATGTTATTTAGCAGTATTCCCTGATGGTTTTTATTGTGTCAATACAACAACTTTAAGAGCAATACAACAAACTTTGCTACGCTAACTTCGACACTTTTTGTGGTGTTAGTTTATGCTAGCTGCAGCCGAGCCATGCATTTTTAGTCGTTCCCGTCTTCATAATGTTCTGTTTACTTTTGACGTAACAGGGTGTTGCACCAAACAACCTGAGAGATCAGAATCGTGTTACAGAGTCTGCTGCTTGAATGTCTCGATGAGAAACAGTCCCTTCAACAAATAACCAACTATTAAACATTTGCGCCATGAATCCATCCAATCCATTTGGCAGTCCACAAGGTGGGGCTTTCCAAGCCCCAAGCAACACATTAAAGACTGGTTTGTTCCAGTCATTTGGGCAACAAAGTTCTAGCAATCAACCCCAAACTATGGGTTTTTATCAACCATCAGCGTTTGGACAACCATCTGTCAATCAGAATCAGCCCTCACCTCTTGGGAATACCATCTTTGGACAGGCCTCTGCCTTTGGACAATCGTCTACACAGCCACCCTCGCTGCCTACAATAAACCAAGCTCCATCATTTGGACAGCCACCATTAAGAATGAGTAGCTCAGGCTTTGGTAGTAGCACCACACCAGCTTTTGGACAGACTAGTGTACCGAACCAGAGTTCAGTCTTTGGGCAGACACCTGCTTTTGGGCAGCCATCTGCATTTGGACAAGCTCCAGGATTTGGCCAGCAGGCCCCGGGATTTGGCGAACAGCCACCAGGGTTTGGCCAACAGCCTTCTGGGTTTGGAAATACCCAGATGGCTTCTGGCTCCACCACTGCCCTAGGGCAACCTCAGCAACTGGGTTTTGGACCGTCAGTGTTTGGACAGCCATCATCCACCAGTGTCACCACCAGTGTGTTTGGCACAGCTCAGAGTGTGACCCAGAGCAGAGGCTTTGGAACGTCCAAGTTTAGTTTCAAGCCGGCTAATGAGGCACTGTTCAAACCCATCTTCAGTGCCAGCCCTGAGCCCTCCAACCCTCAAACTACTTCAATGTCCAGCTCACCTTTTGGCAACAGTGGGTCCCAGACAAGCTCAAGCACCATGAGTAGCAACACCACCAGCACCACCACTGGCTTCTCGTTATTGACTGGGGCTAAACCTGGGCCACTGGGCTTCAGTTTCTCACAGCCGGCTACAGCCCCCTCTATTTCTGCTCAAAACAATCCACTAACAACTGGCAACAGCAGCAGCCCTTCCAACACTCTGCAGTTCACATTTTCCCAGCCAGCCGCCCCCTCCAGCTCCAGCACTAACACATCCACCACCCAGCCCACCACCCCGTCGTCTTTCAGTTTTTCAGCCAAAGCCCCCCTGCCTCAGGCAACACCCCTTTTTGGAGGAACCAATTTTGGTCAGCCTTCAACCTTTGGTGATGCCAAAGCTAAAGCAGAGACTAGTACAGATGATAAAGGGAGCGACCTTGAGGGACTAAGGGACACAAATGTATTTGCACGATTTAGCAAAGGCACCAAGCGCAAGGAAGATGCAGGGGTCCCCAGCACTGGCCCAGAGAAGCCTGCCACAGAGGAGGATGTTCCAGCAGAAGCAGATTCACCAAGACATCCGTCAAAGAGGCCCCTAATGAGGTCCCGCGGCCCACCAGTAGGCTTATTTGGTAGGGCACTAAGCAGTCTTCGTAGAGATGGAACTAACCCAGTGAGGCGAGAGGCCACAAGGGAGACTCAGCAGCAAGCGTCAACGTGGGAGGAGACAAAGAGGGAAGACGTCCAAGCTCAAGGGGACGACCTATCTGTTACACCACCCACAGGGCAAGCACTGACAAGGGATGTGCTGGAAAAAGATGAAGAGTCAGGTGAGACATATACATCATACACACTATCACTTATCCTGCATTTTGCATCATTTACGAATTTGTGAAACCTATCGGCACAATGGAAAGCAACACTGCATCATGAAAATCACTCTTAAATGACATTTCAAATCCGATTATACTTGGTAGAAATGTGTATTTTTTATTTTTTAAAAGAGCAAAAATTATATCAAGTCTATGTTGTACATTTGTATTTCTATACGAGTCATATTTTTTTTGATAATGTTATTTTTTATCATTTTTTCTGGGGGGTGTGTGTTTTGGTTTTGATGAAGTACAGAAACCCAGACAGAAATCTTCCACATTATTAGAATATGCTCACCCCGTTGTCTGCCTATTACCCATCATCCATCTGTAGACCCAGCAACAGCCCCAGACCCGACGCTTGAAACCACAACCCCTGTGAAACGTGATGTACGCAGGGAGAGCTCGGAGAGCCTGGGTGGCATGTCTCCCACCGACTGCACCACCATCCAGTGCAGGAATGTGCCTCCAGCCCTCAACAAGAAGGACACGATTGAGAAGCACTTTGGCCGTTTTGGCAAAGTCCGTAAGGTCTTCTGCCGTCCTGCCAAGAACCTGGCCATAGTACACTTTGATCACCATGTGAGTTAACTTTATTTTAATCCTATAACTGGCAGTTAATGTTAACCGTTCTTCCAATCTAGCTTTGTGTTTCAGCACACTTCATTTGCTACAGTAAATTTGATCTGTTACTCACAGTGTCAGCTGCTATTTCCTGTTTTATATAGCCAGAGTGGAGGGCTGCTTTTACTAATATTTTTGTTCTCTTTGTTACTCCTCAGCTCAGAAATGGGTTTTCTTTGTGAGACCGGCCAAAGATGAAGATGTTTAGTTTTCAATGAGATCGCAATATTATTTTGCTTTCTAATACTGTTTAACTGTTATCTCTTTCAGGCATCAGCAGCTAAGGCAAAGAAGAAAGGCAAAGTCCTGCATAGACACGAACTTCTTCTCTTGTGGCAGAGAAAGAAGCAGAGTAAATACAACATCTTTCTATGAAAACTCAATATAGAAATAATTGCTAGTGCCCAACAGGCAAAGTTACTGTTTAGAGGTTCAGACCATAGACTGTATATAAAGATGGATGACATGACAGCTCCTCAAAAGTGAAACTAAAACATCTCGATTGCCTTCTGGAGGCTGGCTGTAGTATAGGTCATAAACCCCACCCCCTCCATTTGAGCAAATGGGACAAACTGAAAAATCAAAGTACACGTCAAATATATTTGAATTAATTCATTTTAGGTAGTTATCACGCTGGTTTTAGTTAGTTATTTGATGCTCTAAAAAGGGGGCGAGGTGTCATGATTGACAACTGTGAGTGTGCTCGTGATTGGTTCGGGCGGGTGTATGGATGGGACCTCAATACCGATCACTACTAAAAGAGTTCTGTGCGCTTTATTTCATATTACCTTTTATTCCTTGCAGGAATTCCTCTATATTGATGCTGTGTTGTTTCTGTTTTGTGTGCATTAGGTCCAGGCGACAAAGGGAGCAGACCTGCAGCAGGAATGATGGAGGCAGAGGGAGAAAGTCAGGAGGACACAGAGTCCAAGGCTGCTTCCTCCCCACTCAAAAGACCTGCACTCGGAGCACCTGCAGTCAGCAGCGCGATCACCGCCAGCCACAGGTAACACTTGCACCTGCATGAAGGTGTTTTAGAATGTACTTTGGTTGTAGTGCCTTCATTCAACATGTCTGTCCTTTCATGTGTCAGCTCTCCGGTGAAGAAGTCGTCGTTAGCCAAGTCTCTGCAGTTTGACACCGAACCCCAGAAAGAGAGCGGCACAGAGCCCCAAAGCTCAGAGCGCCCTGTCCCCTCTTCCCTCCTCCATCTGATTGGCCAGGCTGCTGAGACTGCAGAGGACAAGTACCGCATCCTGGAGCAGAGAGACAAGATTCTGCGTCAAGGTGAAGCCGCCTCTCACGCCAATCTGTTGCAGCTGTTACCGTGCCTAAAAGATTCAAGAGACATTATAACTGCGTGCGCAATCTTGTCCACACAGGTCGGCCCAAGAGGACGGACCTGGACTTGTCTAAGGTGTTTGTGGGGACGTGTCCTGACATGTGTCCAGAAAAGGAGAGGTACATGAGGGAGACACGGAAACAGCTGAGCATATTCGAGGTCATCCCAGACACAGAGATGGTAACGTCCTTAATGCTTATGTTCCACATTCAGACTGAAGAGGAAAAGCTTTCTTCAGCTGAGTCGAGAGATGTTGCAACATAGGGCACATGCTACACTCACCTTCAACTTCAGAATGCAAAGTAAAGAAGGACCAAAAGAAATGTCCTCTTTTTTTTAGTTCCCTTTATTGGTTATTTGGCTACATCTGCATATCAATACATGTGTGTAATAATATGTAGATATGTCCCCTGGTATATTGAGTGTATACTTTTATGTGTAGCTTAAAGGATAATTCCAAAGTATGTTTCTGCAAGTGGGAGAACAGGAGGGACACTGTAGACAAAAAATGAATTTCTCACTTGTCCTCGACAAGGTGGACCACACAGCAGCCATCAAGGAGTACAGCCGATCATCAGCCGACCAGGAGGAGCCCCTGCCCCATGAGTTGCGGCCCCTGCCTGTGCTCAGCAGAACCATGGACTATCTGGTGACTCAGATCATGGACCAGGGCCAGGACGCCTACCGGGACTGGTACGACTTTGTCTGGAACAGGACCCGCGGCATCCGCAAGGTAAGGGCCTGCTTCAGGTGAGCTGCGCTCTTCAAATGTCAGCTGTGATCATGCTTAAATCTTGTTTGAATTAAAGAAAAAAACTGCAGCTTTTTATACCCAATCGGACATAACTGATGTTTTTCCTCCATACGTTCACAACAGGAAGTTACACAATTGTTTACATTTATCCAGTGGCGGGCCGTGCATTTCACACCTAGGCCTTCAGTGATGTCCTACTTAGTCCGACTTCAATAAATACCTCTCATAATACCATCATTTATGACACCACATGACCACGGCTGGAGAAA
>JAVQJD010080035.1:0-52101 GCA_036023655.1 Nannoperca australis
ACACACACACACACACTGGGCACTCATGAGGTCTCTCTTATGGGTGTGTAGCTTCCATGTCATCAGCAGAGTCTCAAACCTCAAGAAGTTAGATGTATTACAAGCTCGGGCCCTGAGAATCTGTAGTGGTTCGTTCAAAACATTTCAGGGATCAGCGATGCAGGTAGAAATTGGAGAAATGCCATTCAGGATTGGAAGAGTTAAATTAATGGCATATCGGATTCATCTCCAGGGGCACTACGATACTCATCCTGCCAGGAGGTTATTAACAGACTGCTGGGAATATAATGAAACTATATTGAGCAACATTTTTCAGACTCAGTGTATATTCATAGATGTCTCCGAAGATCCAGGTGCAGGTGCATCATTATATATGTCATTATATATATATGAGTCATATATTGAGAAAAGAGTGTCAGACCATTAGTCAGTATATACCACAGGGCTATTGGCAATATTATTGTCCCAGCAGTGGATATAGGAGAAGGAAACAATGAACACCGTTGTTGCATCTGACAGCTTCTCAGCATTAACAAGCATGAGATCTGACAGATGGTTGTTTAGAACGGATATTCTCAGTGAAATATTCCTTATAGTGTACAGGATGGAAAGTTAGTGTACAGCTAGGCCTACTCGCTTACTTTGGGTTCCTGCTCATGTTGGTGTGGAGGAAAATGAGCAGGTGGATGATCTGGCCAAACAAGCATGTAGAACTACAAATCCCACTGGGCAAAGCTGAAGCTAAGATAGAAACAAAAGGAAGAAAGTATCATCACTCGTCTAAGAATAGGTCATACAGGTCTCAACCATACATTATATAAAATAGGCAAACACCCAACCAACGGCAAAAGTGTAGAGAGGGTTCAGTCCTTCAAATCCCTTGGCGTCCACATCTCTGCAGACCTCTCCTGGTCTGTGAACACCACAGCACTGGTCAAGAAGGCCCAGCAGCGGTAACACTCCCTGAGGGTGCTCAGAAAGGATGCTGTTGGTGACCTTCTATCTCTCCACAGTTGAGAGCCTGCTGACCTATGCTGTCACTGTGTGGTACTCCAGCTGCAGGGAGGCAGACAGGAAGTGGTTGCAATGGGTAGTTAAACCAGCACAGGAGGCCTCTGGCCCTCGCTACAGGTTCATACGAACAAGAACAAACAGACTCAGGAACAGCTTCTTTTCTAAAGCTGTTAACATATTAAACTCAAACCTGCACTGACAGCAATTTCTTGTTCAATATCTAACTCATATCTGTGCAATATATAAAATACCTGTGCAATATAACATAACTGTGCAATATACAACTACTGTGCGATACTGATTTGTGTATTGTTACTGATTATGTCTTTATATAGGTTTTGGTATCTTATAGGCTCTATATTGTGTAAGGAGCTGCTCCTCAAATCTCATTGTACTATGCATAATGACAATAAAGGCTTTCTATTCTATTCTAACCTGGAAATGCACATAAGCTACTGTAGCCAACCAGAAACAGTCGAACGTGTAATACTTTATTGTAGGAAATACAATATGGAGAGGAGTCATCTGTTTCAGTCACATCATCGTGACCTTTCATTGTCAGCTCTCTCAGGGAAAAAGACAAGAATACACTACGACGTTATTACGTTTATTAAAGCTTTAAAGCTAGATTATTAAAACTGTTAGCTAATACAATATAGTTTTTCCCCTCCATAACCTCTTGGTCCACACTCCAGTGCAGTTGGTGGCGGCAATGCGCCTCTAAGACCGACCAGTGAACGCAACAGAAGAAGAACAACAGTTGACTGTTGACCGTTCAGCTCGGGTGAGTTTGGCTGTACTTCTCCAGAGTGCAATAAGAAAGGTAAGGTCCGCTGTTTTCCGCTGCTGACTTCAACAGTTCAGTGTCTTTCGGCCCGTGTTGGCTTTAAACTACTCCGACACCACCTCGGTTTAATTTAAGCGCAGGCTAGTTTGTAGTGTTGCGTTCAGTTCCCCCCTCCTCCTGCTGCTATAACGGTAAACTGACAACTGTGATGGTACGACATAAATAGTAAACGTCGCATCCACCCAATCCCTTTTAAAGAGTTGAAATGCAGTTCAAACACATTTGAAACGTGTTTAAATCGAGCAGAAATGCGTCCACAAGTGTAATTAGGTAACGTCACTGCAGACTTTTGCACCGATAAGATAGTGGTTGCGAAATTGGCTGGTTACATTAAGACTGAAAAGGTACTTGTGAACTTTATTGAAACAGACATCCCTTTGTTTCCCACTTGTACAGTATATTTCAGTAAAGTATATTTCAGTCTGTTTGCTGAGTTCAGCTTGACACTAAAACTGCTAGTGAGTGGCTGGTTTAATGATATGACAATCCTGACCTAGTTAGATGTCCCTTTCTCTCTGGATTAAAATAAAACATTTACAACACCAGTTAGTTTATTACAGCCCTTGCAGTGTAACTCCGCGTCTGTAACCCTTTGCACACAATGTGATGCAGACTTGCACACGCAGACACAAGCGTTTCTGTTGCTTCTTCGCACCAAATTATCATCTTTTTTCTATAATAAATGTCCTTTTAAGCTGACTAGGCACCATTGTGGGGTCTTACCAGGCAGGGAGCACAAAATGAGACTGCTGCAGAGAGGAGCTGAGTCGCGGAGACACACAAGACTCTCACTGTTTGCCCAAATTACGTTTAAGCATTTGGTAGGACTACTTCAGGAATCAAAAGTTGACCAGCAGCAGTGAGTGAACCATGACAGGGTCTCCGGGTCAGGTATTTGTAGTTGTTCACTTTCAGATTGTAGTTACAGAAGAGACTAGAGTTGCAACATTCAAGGGTGATTCAAGGTGAGAACTTTCCATGGGAATTTATGGGAAATAAAAGAAAATAACGGGAATCAACTGAAAAGGTTGCCTGAAGGGACCATATTCAGAACGTTTTAAAATGGCTGTAAGTCACAATTTGCATGCTTAGCAGGACAGTACACAGAATGAATGTTGCTTTTGGACATGTACATTTCATTTACCACCATCAGGTATACTAGTTTCACTTCCAGTGCCAGCCTGCCCCCTCCTAGTGCGTCCTTTAATGTGTGTTGTTGTTGTGATTCACAGTGAATGAAGAAAACCCTCCCGGAGTCAGGATGTTGTTTTTGGCCACATTAGGTCAAACTGGAGCCCGACGAGTTGTGGCCGCAACTCGAGGGAGATTTATGAGTGATGGCAGGTGCCAGTTTACCCGTTTGCCAGAATGTCAATTTGTCCCCAGGACCAGAAACTCCGGCCAGTCCTACCTCTGCTCCTCATCCTTCAACTATCACAGATGCTTTAGTGCAACAGCTGCTTCATCATCACCTACAGCCTCCCATAGTTATATCATTGTTGGGGCGGGGTCAGCAGGCTGCGTTCTCGCCAACCGCCTCAGTGAGGATGCCCATGAGTCTGTGTTGCTGCTGGAGGCTGGGCCTAAGGACATGCTGCTAGGCAGCTTACGACTATCATGGAAGATCCACATGCCAGCCGCTCTGATCTACAACCTCTGTGATGACAAGTAAAGTAGTTAATCATTGCAGTGCAGATATATAAAACCATTGTGTATGTCTGACATTTATTAATAACACAAATCTAGAAAACATGTAACATTTTGACTTGATGTGAATTCTCAAACTCCTGTAAAATGCAAACTATCATACAGTTTACTCAAATTTATGTAAAATTATTATATATAATTAGTATATAAACAAGTTTTTGTAAATATGACAGAGGGAAATCATTACAGAAGAAAAATAATTACTGAGTTTCTGCAGAAGAACATAAAGATAAACATGTTATTTAGACTATTAAAGCTGCAATAAATGAGAAATGGAAAGGTAATTTAAACAAATAAATAATCAAATTAATTGTAGTCCAGCATTTTGACAGTCTCAATATAATAACATTGTTAAACTGATAAGCAGACTGATAAGTTCAATTTTGATGGCATCCTTTCATTTTTTCTCAGGTATAACTGGTACTACCACACTTTACCTCAGGCCAACTTGGATAGCCGGGTGCTGTACTGGCCGAGGGGCCGTGTCTGGGGCGGATCCTCATCTCTTAACGCCATGGTGTACATCCGTGGACACGCTGAAGACTACAATCGCTGGCAGAGAGAGGGGGCCGAGGGCTGGGATTACGAACACTGTCTGCCTTACTTCAGGAAGGCTCAGAGTCATGAGCTGGGAGAAAACAGGTACATACAAAATACTGGAAGACACTTTTTGGAGTCGTCTTTCGACTTCTGTCCAAATGAGTTTAACGTGCATGGCCCGAGTTTCAGGGATTGTAAATGTGCAATGTCACAAAGGTCTTTTAAGGATATTAAAATGTATTAAAATGCTTTTTAAAAACAGGTTGATAAAGACAAATATCATAGGCGGAAGTAATACAGATATTGTGAAAGATTAGATTTTTATGGACTATGAACTGTAATAGAACTTTATCATGCCATGCCTTCATGGGAAGCTTATCATGCAGTGTGAGATTAATGTGATGCTTCTACTGAGCACGGCAGCACCAGCTTTCCAAATGGCTTTGATCCAGTACATTTTAGAAATATAATATATATAAAATGTTTTAATTAAATTACAAAATAAATGCAGGTGGAAGGGTTTCAGTGTCTACAGGAAAGTAGAGCTGTAATATAATTATTCATATCTTTACAATATTGATCATTGAATACCTGTACTTGATTTCCACAGATATGTTGCATTTTTAAACTCATTTTTGTGTTTTCGCGTGTACTTCAGGTACCGGGGAGGCAGTGGACCTCTTCATGTGTCTAGAGGAAAGACCAACCATCCCCTTCACAAGGCTTTTATTGAAGCGGGGCAGCAGGCTGGATACCCCTTCACTGATGACATGAATGGTCACCAGCAGGAGGGCCTGGGCTGGATGGACATGACAGTTTATAAAGGTACAAGGAAAAAGGAACTATAACTGTATGATTTATAAATGATGTACAAATAACCATTGTGAACACATGTATCTTCAATGCAGTATTAATACACCTGTTATGAACCAACCCTTTAATACTGTTTTACATCTCACTGCCCAAATCTGTCCAGGAAAGAGGTGGAGCACCGCCAGTGCCTACCTGAGACCCGTCCTGGGTCGACCCAACCTGAAGACAGAGGTGCGCTGCCTAACATCCAAGATCCTATTTGATGGCAACCGTGCCGTGGGCGTGGAATACACACAGAATGGACAAAAGAAAAGAGTAAGACGGCTAGAATTCCCATCGTTTTAAAAGATGTGGTAGAGAAAAGGATGTTGTAAAAGGTGTAATTTATCTTTTCACTTCATTTCTTATTGTACGTAGATTATTTTTAGCCACGCTAGCGGCATGGCTCTGTGGATGGCAGTGTTGGTCGGTTAATCCACTATTTTGGTTCAGACTGAAATATCAAAAAAACTATTGGCAGGATTGGCTCAACATTCATAGTCATTCATAATCCTCAGAGGATGAATCATAGTGACTTTGGCAATCCTGTGACTTTTCATCCAGTATCAACTATCTTGACAATTCTTTTAATGGATTGCCACGAAATTTGGTCCAGATGTTGATGTTGCCCAGAGGATGAACCCTAAGATTTTGGTAATCCCCTCAGTTTCATCTCAAAGCACTGCTGTGCCTTATCACAGAGCTGCTAACGTGGCCGTTGATGCTGTTGTTCTGGTTTCTCTTCAGGTGTTTGCAGAAAAAGAGGTGATATTGAGCGGAGGAGCAATCAACTCCCCTCAGCTTCTCATGCTGTCCGGGGTGGGAAATGCCAATGACCTGAAACAGCTCGATATCCCTGTTGTTCAGCACTTACCAGGTGCATTTTGTGCCCTTTGAGATGTTTGAATTATGGCCTTCGATAGCTGTGGCCGGAGGCATTATGTTTTTGGGTTGTCTGTCTATCCAGCTCATTCTCTCTTTTTTTTTTTGTACCCACTTTTTGGGGAATTATTCAACGCCATAACTGAGAAACAGAAGGAGAGAGTGTGACCGTATTACCCAGCTGGGAGGACACTGAATAGGTGGCGCTTATGACTCAAAAGTCATTGTGACCTCAAATGACCATAGAACGGGCTTTCCTCCATCTCGTCCATTCTGCCTTTCATTTCCTGCCTAATTCTCATTGGAATCACGTGACTGCAAACTATATGAGCTCATAGAAAGGCTCTGCATCTAAAAATGCCAGGAGAACAAAAACACCACATTTTGTGCAGCTATATGGGACTCAACCATCTATTAAAAAAAACATCTTCAAATTGTAAATGAGCAGCATGTATCATCAATATAGTGATAACTTCCATTTAGCCAAAAAGTACACTTGAGACCTTTTATTCGATTCCTTCCAAGTTTAAACACATGAACACATTAAACACACTATAACACTGATAGAGTGATTCATTTTCACCTGTTTCATGCTTGCAAACAGACCAGACCTGGACCTGTTATAATGACTGGTATTCATGCCTCTTTTTGTCTTCCTCTCTTCTCTCTGTGGTTTCAGGTGTTGGCAGTAACCTGCAGGATCATTTGGAGCTGTACGTCCAGCAGCAGTGCACTCAGCCCATCACCCTCTACAAGGCCCAGAAACCTTTCCACATGGTCAAGATAGGCCTGGAGTGGCTCTCCCAGTTCACTGGTAACCAAACCCTCCATCTCGGAGCGAGTGCATTAATGGTCAGCTGCAGTATAGGTCATGAGCCCCATCTCCTCCATGTTAATGGATGGGATATGGCCCAAACTGAAAAGTCAAAGTACCCATCAAATACATTTTTCCCAAGGATGGTTTCTGGCATTATAGGTAGTTCAGTTTACTGATACGTTTGTTGTAATGTTTTTTATTAGTTATTTGATGTTATAAAAACTAGGTCTCACGTCATGATTGACAACTGTGGGTGTGCTCGCGATTGGCTCAGGCGGCTGTATAGGCGGGAACTGGATCACTCCTGTTCAGACTCTGGCCTCCGTATTGGGAGTATTTCAGCTTCAGTTTTTACAATGGGAGCAAGTGGGGACGTGTTGTCCATCTTTATATACAGTACCAGTCAAATGTTTGTACATTCTATGAGGGGAACACACACACATTCTCTGAAATCCTGTTTATATTACTGAACAGCAATTATTATTTAAAGGTGTTAAAATCATTCAAGTTATGCCGGTTTTTAATACAGCAAATATTTGTTATGGACAGGACTGGGTTAATATAAACTGTGTATCTTAAAACAAAGATTTAATGGAGTTTGAATCCTCATTAACATGTAAATAATTACAGCATTGTTTTCCACCATCTAATCAGATCATTTATTCTGTAGACGTAATGCATGTCACATGTAACTCAGCTTTTTAAATAACCAGCCCAATGAAAGGAATTAGTAGAGTGTGGGCACTGCTAATATAACTTAACAAAGGAAAATAAATATCTACTGACTTTTCAATGCAAGAAGAAAAAAAGAAATGAAGGCAGCGTACCCATCTTGCCATAATAAACAGGAGAAACAGAAAATAAAGTTAGCTAACCCAAACCGCATAGGTGTGTGTGGTGTTGTCGGAGCTGGAGCGTGTGGGGGCAGACTTCTACAGACAGTCAGAAGTCTGGGCACACGTTTGACAAATACAAGCTAAATACATCACAGCAACTTCACAGGAACTCATCAGACTGTCAACTGTGATAGACAGATTAAGATATCTGTCACTTCAAGTGTCAGTGTATGTATGAAATATTTGTAGTCTGGACTTGAGTCTGATGACTCAGTGTCCCAACATCTGACTTACCATGACCATCGTCCCCAAGGTTATGGAGCTACATCCCACTTGGAGAGCGGAGGGTTCATCCGCAGTCGACCCCGCGTCACACACCCCGACATCCAGTTTCACTTCCTGCCCTCTCAGGTCATCGATCACGGACGAGTTGCCGCCAAGACGGAGGCGTATCAGGTGTGTAGGAAACAGGTGGAAGACATGGTGGTTTAATCAGAAGGTGTCATTTATACACAGCTTGTTTGGGTTTGACTTTACATGCTGTGTGTGTGTGTGTTTGGCATATTCCAGGTTGTATGATTATGGTTCCATTATACAGAGAAGTGTATGTCTGTGTGTGAGTGTGTTTTGGCTGTTTGTTCAACAATGTGTCACTGGAAATTCCAAGGCATAAACTACAATTCATTCTGAACTCTGCTCCCAGACTTTTAACTAGAACAAGAAAGAAAGAGCATGTCTTTTGCCAGGTTTAGCGTACCTGCACTGGCTCCCGGTGTCTTTTTAGGATTGATTTTAAAGGTTTACAAGGTTCTTTTTGGTTTGGGACCAAGATTAGATTACTGCCTCTTGGTTGTTTTATAATCCTTCACAGCCTCAGGTCAGCCTTTTTTAACTATGCCCCAAAACAATGAAACTCCCTACCCAAGGGTATAAGAGATGCAAACTCTGTGAATTTTTCTTTAGGACAATTGAAAATGTATTTATTCAGCATTACTTATTATTATTAAAGATGGTACCTGCAAATGACAAAGTGGCGCTAATGCCTTGCATACGATGAAGAAGTTACTGGTCACTGTAATCATTCTTCCTCTCCTCTCCTTTCTGGCCGTAAAGCCACACCTTCCTTGCGTGACTACACTGTAATTAACGGCGTACGAAGAGGAGGAATTATAACCGTACAGTACATATGTGAATGTAAAACGTACCTCAGAAATGAGTGTTTCTGTTGGTGTTGTAGGTTCACGTCGGACCAGTCAGAAGCACCAGTATCGGCTGGATGAAGCTAAAGAGCGCCAACCCTTTGGATCACCCAATTCTGCAGCCAAACTATCTCTCCACCGGTAAGAGAGTTGGGTTGAATGCCATACTGCTAATTTAGCAGAATTTACAACTTATTATTAAACCCAGTTTTCAATTGTCACCTTCTCCTGTCAGATATTGACAAGTGGGAGTTCAGGGAGTGTGTCAAACTCTCCAGAGAGATATTTGCCCAGAAGGCCTTCGACGCTTTCCGCGGTCCCGAACTCCAGCCGGGTCCTCAGGTCCAAACGGACGCAGACATCGACGCTTTTGTCCGCCAAAAAACCGACACCGCCTACCACCCGTCCTGCACCTGCAAGATGGGCATGCCGTCCGACCCGATGGCGGTCGTCGACTCGAACGCGCGCGTCCTGGGTCTGGAGAGGCTGCGTGTGGTTGACGCCTCCATCATGCCGAGCATCGTCAGCGGCAACCTGAATGCTCCCACCATCATGATGGCAGAGAAGACTGCTGACATCATCAGAGGTCGCCCTCCTCCCGTTGACCCGGGGGTGCCCGTGTACCAACCGTCGACACTCGACACGCAGAGATGATGTGAGAGAACGTGAACGCTGAAGGAGAAGAATCACACCCGGCACCATTTTCTCTTGGAGATTAATAAAGTATCTATCTATCTATCTATCTATTTAGCACACGGGTGAAAGGGTACGACACACAATCAGTCATTAAGCAGCTTCAGTAACAGTTAAACATTCTGCTCTTTATCTGATATTGTAAATTCATAATGTGAGTGTGTTAACATGTTTAATTTGCGCACAGCGTAGCATATTAGTGTTAAATGTGTAGAAACAGGTTAATAATAATTATCAAGGGCTGGTTCGACGACGCAACCTAAATTCAAGTCCATAATGGTGCTGAATACAGTTTATCTGATATTGAGTGGAAACAGTAGCTGTGTCACTTCCTTACTTTTTCAATGATGATTTTAGTCCTATTTTCTATTCCAAATGACACGATGCTAACCTTATGAAACTTGCAGGCAGCTTAATTATGGTTTCCTCTACCGCCTGGTCAGTGAGCTTTCAGTGCCTAAAACCACCTTTTCGCTCAGGGCTCTAAGTTGACTCCTCAAGCTAAAGCAGGTTGGACTTTGATTTTATATCATGGTTGTTAGGAATGATGCTAAGCTATTGCAGAGTCACTGTGTATGTAATGGTAAATTGTGCCTCGGAAAATGTGACTTTGCCCGGCGCCAACCTTTACATGTCAGGGTGTGTAGTACTACAAGAACACTTGTAGTGAATTTTAAGCCCTATAAAAGAACAATGACATAAATAATGCCTTAACCCACATTAACATTGCTTTTAACACATTTCAACCACACTCTTTTTACCCTGAGGTAATACACGGTGAGGTTTCAAATGAAATTCCACGGCAGAAAGAATGTTTTAAACTGGTCTCTAGTTTCACAATGCATAATTTTGACATCAGTGAGAACACCATAACAATTTTTTTTTTGACTAGAAATGTTTTTATTTCACCCCGCAGCATTTCAAAGCTGTTGAGTCATAAACGAACATTGCTCTTGTTGTCTGATCAGCTGTTTGATCAGCAGCCTGGGTTTCAGTCAGACTCCCCCCCCCCCAGCAGTCTCAGCAGCAGTTTGAGTTTTTTTCTGTTCACATAAGTTCACCTCTTCCTTCCTGAAAACTTGCAGGTTCAGCAGTTTGACATTTTTATCTGTGGTAGGATCCATGTGCAGTCAGACGTCAGTCCTCGCTCCCACAGGAAGAAAATGAATGTGCTCGTGTTGTGAAACCTTTATTTGTTGTATTCTTGCATTTATGGCAAGACAGTAATCTCACGGATATTTGAGCAGTAAAACATGTTCAAGCTCATTCTTCCTTGGAAACAATGCTGTCTTTTTCAGCTGTATTGGCACAACCTCCACTTTTTTCCTCACTACACCGGCTTAATAGAAACTAATCCAATTTCCTGGTAATCGTTGAACAACTTCAGTTCCATTCAGTTTTATTTATAAAGCACCAAACATAACAGAAGTCACCTCAGGGCACTTTTCATATAGAGCAGGTCTAGACAGTATTCTGAATATAAAGCAGACTGAGAAAGTGGAGTAAACGCAAGTTAGAGAGAAGACATTCAAACTGTGGGTGCCTGTTTGTATTGCCTCCAAAAATATGATTTCATAATACAATCATAGTCTGACTTGAAGCAGTTAAAGGAACAATGCTTTTAAATGTTTTGTATAACATTGTATACATACAGTAGGAGATTAAAACTGACCCTGTGTGAGGTCCGTCATGCTGTTGGTTGCTTTGTGTGATTCCAAATGCTACGGCTTTACCTTTGCTGTTCAATCCCCAAGTATTTAGATGCTTTTTGGACAACAGGCCACTCTGGTAGCTGTTTAATCAGTTATAACTCAGAATATCAAATCTGGCTAATACAGAGCTCGTGTTAAACTATTCTTTATGTAGAATATATATAGAACTATACTAAAAACGAATCATTTTTCAGTTTCATAATTGTGTTTTTAAAAATACTGTGGATGTTTGCTGTAGCTTTTGAAGTTGACTGTATAACTCATCAGATACCATGTAATGTAATGTGAATTACTGTATATACAGTATGCGACTGATCATACGGGGCCCAGTTTGGCCCGGTCAGGACCAATAAACATTGGTGTTTCGATTTTAGAATTAACTTCACTGAAAATCTTTCTTAAATCCATGCATGAAGTAATAATTTAGATCAAATCCATGATCTTTTGTTATCAACTAATGGAATGAATTATAATTTGCACTACACTATGAAGTATGACAATCATAGTTTACATTATATGCAGTGTTGTACAATATTACTTGAATGTTTGAAATAATTTGTGTGCTAATGAAGGAGTAACAGAGGGAACAAGGGAAAAGTATTGTGAAATTATTACAGCGTGTTTGCTTGTTTTTTTTTTTTCTTCTTTTAATTGTAAACAAACACTTCAAACCGTCCTGACCTTGTCCTCGTGACTTTATTCAGTGATCCTTACAAAAATCCTCAGCAGGTTCATTGTCATTTCAGGCAAGGATTCAGATGTACAAAACAGTTTTTGTTTTCCATTGGTACAAAATCTATAAGGTACTAATACTTATGCTACAAAGTAGATAGAGCTATATTTTTTAATTTCCAAACAACAAATAGATAGAAATCAGAAATCTTCAAGTTCATTACTTATTTTTACAAACACTGTACAGATTGTATACGTTGTTGTCATCTGTAAATCAGTGGAACCGTACAAAAAATAAAGCTGTCACTTGCACAACAAATCTTTGAGTTGTTTTTTTTTGTCACTCCGTTTCAACATTTTGATGGGTAGTTGTACTGTGTCACAGGTTTGAGCCCCACGATACCCAGAGTCCGTCCGACGCTGCAGCCCTGCCATGTTCAGGGTGCTTTCTTGACTCCTCGTCTGCTTGGCAATATGTATCAGAGGGATATGCAGCAAAAACAAATGTCTGCTTATAGCACGTGTAACATGGCTTTTGAAGTTGTTTTTTTTTTATATTTAAAAGGTCAACAGTAAAACTGAATCTCTGGTTGTATAAACACAAAATGAAGAGATTTTGAAGTTTAAGAAGTGTGTGATTTTTTTCTGAGGTTGGTTGTTTCAGTGCTACACATTCCAGAGATCACCTGTCAATCAAACACTTTCCTGTCTTTGGAGTTTTTGGAGGTGTGAGTCTCAGATCACCATTAACTAATCAAAAATCAGAATTATGGCCAATCAAATTAATTACTGTAGAAAATGATTGATGGGAAAATGTTTCACATTATTACTAGTAATATTTTATATATATATATATCATATCATATATCATTTTTTTGCATTTTGTGCAAATGCAGCCTTTGCCACAGTTTCCCTGACATGTTAATTAACCCACCCGGATAGTTATAGAGGTAATAACATTTCTTAAAAGTCTTAAACACAATTTTTATGTGTGAGACATATTTGTCTCTCTGTAATAGCCATCAAAACCTAAATATATATATTTATATAATGGTTCTGGGCAGAAGTAATGAGTGCATTTACAGAACATATTCCAGATACAGCTCATATCCTACTGTAGGTTCAGTTAACCTGTTAATCAGTACCCTCTGTATGCAAGAAAAACCCCACAAAGAACCATCTTTTCAATATTGGCATCAAACGTTTGTCATTATTGTACATAAGAAATGGTCTGCAGTATAACAACTATTTCAAAATGGAAATAAATCGATGTATCTGAAATAATTTGAATATTCATGTGTAAATGCACTTAATGATCCCTTGTTTTGGTTTAATATCTGAAGGAGCCCTTTGATTGCACAAAACAAACATGTTGCCCTGACAACAGTATTTCGATTGAGGAAAAAAAATAAATGCAAGATTGCCCTGCCACAGCCCAGTGATGGTTCACAAAAGTTATTATTACAGTTGGCAGTGGTAGACAAACTCTGGTTAGTGGTGGAGCAAATGTGTGGGGTTTTTTATTATTATTTACGAGCAGGTTGTGAAGTTCTCCATTCACAGACAGCAGCTGTTTTGGGCATCCTGTGCACTCAAACTGGTGTTGGAACAAAAAGAAATCATACACATGAAAGGCAACAGCTAACATCAATCATTTCATTTCAAAAACACAATATACTGAATTTATATATTGTCAGGAAATTCCAAAAATATAGCTTCCCTTTCTGTTGTGGTGTAAATATACAGTGTGTAGATGGTGACAGCAAAAATCTGTCAGACCTTTGTGTTCCAAATGTAGTTACTTCATCTGCCTCATCATGAAATTCCACTAATCTGGTGCTCAGCAGGTGAATCCCGATGTGACTTGTGATTCATAAACTTAATTAGCCTAAAAGCTCTCGAGGCAGTACTGAGCCAGAAATGACTTATAGCATGACTAATATCACACAGGTTGTCTTCAGCCGTAAGGCAGGAATCTCTGCAACCTCTTAGTTTTTTTGCCCAGGAATGTTGTAGATGATGAATTTAAAACATATTAGTAGTCAATATCTCATGCAGCAGTTTCACATACCAGACTAGTAAGACCAACGTGACACAGCATTTGACTGTATGTGTCATACTGAAATATAAACATTTCCACTACAATTTTCAGTTTCTCTCATTATCCTAACTTCACGTTCACATAGTTTAAAGCAGGTCTGAGTAAAGTGAATCATTGCATATTCTGAGTGAGTTTGTAACAATGAAATGGTCTCCTCTCACAGTTTTCAAGTGGCTTTGAGAAAAGTTAAAGGATCACTATAGCAACAAGTCTGTGACATTGCAGTATCATCCTAAATGTTCCTTTATTTTCACAATGTTTAAAGTAATCAAGTTAGTGAAATTAGTTTCAATTTAGTGTCTCTATTGTTGGTGTAAATGGGGAAGGTCTTACAGTATGTTCCTCTGTGTGTTATATTAGCGTGCTTGAGAAACAGAAGGATATGAATACAAAGTCTTTTTTCATTGATATGTCATTTCCTTTTCAAGTCAAGTACTGAGACATGTACGCACAAGTAACGTTGAACCCTGAAACCCTGTGAACCGCGTGCAGCTCCCAGATTCATGCCTACCAGCTGCAATGGCTTTGGATCCGCCTGATCGTCATTCTGTACTGAGATTACCTGAAATACATTAACAACAACAAAATATTATACATACGTTTGTATCACGTTTTTCTTTGTGTGTGTTATTTGAGTCACTGAGGCCAAATTGAAATGTAAATAACCAGTGCCAGATCAAAACCGCATCTGTTATCAAGGTTGAAACCACACATATATACATGAAATTATACGCAGCTGAATACAGGGAATCTTTGGAACCATTAGACAGCCAAAGACATTTTGCAGCAGGACAAATGTAGAATTCAGCCGCTGGACTCCTCAGTAGATGTTGTTGGAAAAACTATCTTATGAGCTTTGGGCTGGCTTTGTGAGGCTGCCAGGTTATTCTGCTGTAGCAAACCGCTTTTAATAATATCAAAAATGGAAAATAACCTCCAGGGAGTATCCTGAATTCCTACTAAATGACAGGCAGGTAGATTGATGCTCTCCAGTATTTGCTGAATGTATCTCAGCTCTGTCATAAATTCGTCCGCTTCTTTCAACTCTCCTACGTTTCCATTCTCCTCTCCAGAGAAAGAGAAATCAAGGCACTTTGTCCTCGTATCCATCCATGTTGTACATTTATATAGCTGTAGCAGGATGCACTGGAACAGAGACATCCCCTCACTATGGAATAGTAGTCGGAAAATTCAATTGAAAAAAACTAAATAATCCAGTGTGAGCCGCTGCTATAGCGACGTGATGCATATCATCTCGTCTGTTAGGTCCTCCTCACATTTCACAGCCACGTACGGCTCCTCGTCGCTGTAGTCACGGATACTGTGGTCTCTTAGATTGGCAGGGGCATGTGGGTCCGAGCTGATGTTCCCCCCAGTGTTGCCGTTATCCATACTCCCATTGAGGAGGTTACTAGCAGCGCTGTCCATCTCGTCGATGGTCATCTCGCAGGCGTCTGCAATTTCGTGTTTGGTCACTGACACAAACTTGGGGTCCCTGGCGTATTTCCCCAGACCCTCGGAGATCAAAACCTGAGAACAAGTGAAAAATAATCAAAGCCGAAAACTGATAAAGTGAGAAAAAAAGATTTTCTCCATAAACATATCAATGAAATCTTATCTGATGGGATCTGGGCTCCTAATTTTAGAGGGTTCCTGGTAAAAAAACAAAAAAACAAACAGAGCCAGTGTTTTTTACTCACAGCCTCCACCAGACTGTTGGCGCTGCCTCTCTTCTGCAGGAAGTGTGAGCGACTCTCTGCAGGTAACTGCAAACGTGACGGAGAGTGACTGCGGCTGGGAGGACCTTCCTGGCAATCTGTGTACCACGAACTCCTCTTCACAGCTGCAGGGAGGCTGCCAACGCTGCCAGAACTGCGCCAGTCCACCTGAGTACACACATGTACACACACACGTACATTTTGAAACTACATATTTTATTTTATTTTATCAGTCTTACACGTTTTTGCACAGCAGTTTGGTCCAGTTCCAAACAACTTGTATGGATGTAGTTCTATTGATGGTAGCACTAAAGTCAACATCTGAGAAGGTCAATCTTTATAGTTTTTCAGAAGTCAGTTTACCAGACCTGTATGAGTGGTGTGTAGCAGGGCGAGCAATCACGGCTGTTTGGGGAGGCAGGAGGTGTGGCCCAGGAGCGCAGTGACCGTGCAGGAGACAGGTGGTGAATTCTGCTGGCATCAAGACCAGCCACCGCCATTACCTGAGGTTGGAGTTCACAGGTCATGATGATGAAGAAGAATCAAATAAGGCCAGCATTTTGGGGTAGGGAGTAGAGACAAAACAGTTGCTATTCCTACAGTTGTAACAATTATGATACAACAATTATGTGTTTGTGTGTGTACCTGTTGCTGCATCAGGTGTAGCGGAAGAGCTGTGCAGGATGGAGAGGGAGGAGCCTCATCCTGACTTTTTCTGCGAAGACACTCAAAACTGATTGTTGGTCTGCTGGAGGCTGAGAGAACAGAACAGAACAGGAAATTATTACTCTCTAGACTCCACCTGTAGTTAGTTACAGAAACATTAATAATGTAATAATTATTCAAGACCAAAGTTAGACGAAACACAATAAAAGCTTGTTTTAGGCACCATTATAACACACGTATAATATAGTAATTACACATACTACACACACATATAATTGACCTTTCCAACTTTGGACATGTTGCTTATCATGCCCCCTTCTCTCTCACCCCATTTCCTATCTGCCTCTTCACTCTCACTTTGTCCAATAACAGCAGAAATCCTCACCCCAAAACATTTTTTTTAATAAACTACACTGTTGTCACTGTGCCACTATACCACCTTGAGGTGAGGGTAAAAACCATCTCCTGGGTGACCGCCTGCCATCTTGATAGATTGGCTGTTGGTCATCATCATCATCGCCCCTGGAAACCTCATGGTCCAAGTTCCCCTCTACATCCTGGTGGTCCTTGTTGGACAACCTATGAAACAACAGATAAAAACTTTACGTCTATACAAAAAAATTTTTTTTTTAAATCTAAGTGAATTCTTTTCAGTGTTGTAAAAATCATAACCTATATAACTCCTATATAATGACTTAAAATATTTGAAGGGGGGAAAAGCTGAAAACAGGTAGCACCAAGTGCTTATTGATTCACAACCGGGGGTACTTGTGCAGTTGCCAGCGGGTACATGGAAAAATTGCAAAGTAGCTCAGATTTGATTAAAAGAATATATCCACACATAAAGGCAGCTGTAACACCGGAACACTACCTTTTGTAATTATGTAAGAGTTAAAACTAGTTAGCAAGCAAGTACAGAAGTCTAAATAGGTAGCTAAAAGTAATGGATGAATGGTTAAAATAGTTAGCTCAAAGTAATGACTACACAGTTAATATGATATATTATAATATATATAGTCTTGCCACATGATTAAGTTAAGCTGACTGTACCTTTCCTTTGTGAGCATGATGTCATCTTCATGAAACTCCTCCCCGCTGTAGTACTCTCCTGAGCCTCGTTCGTCATCGCTGTCCCTGCCCCCGGGCTCCTCTCGGCGAATAGTGGGGTAGAGTCCACCGCCACTTTCTGACCTGGCATCAAAACATCAAGAAACTATGAGTTGAATATTGATCAGTCCAAATATGACAATTATACATATACAAGAATTATTTTCTGCTGCTGTTTGTTGGAGGCTTCATGCAGATTCAGTGCAATAAAGCACACACCTTAACACTGTAAAACACAGATTTTTCTGAAGCATCATGAAGTCTTAAGAGTTGCAATTCCTCACAGTGCTCTTTCACTATCACGTGTATTGACAGTTACACAAATAAAACTATTTTTGTTTTGCAGGTAAGAACATGTCGCAGCATGTTTTGTGACACACCCGCCACCAAAAACAGCATATCGTGAAATTAAGCTCTGTTGAGATGTTGTAACATCATGCACATACCTAATGTAGGCCTCATAGTAGCGTGTCCTGCTCCATGGAAAGGAATGGGTCAGTCAGACAGGAATATTTGCAACAGGAAAGCAGAAAAGGGAGTAGAGAGGTTCCATGCAAGGACAAAAGACACGATGATACAAATTTAATATTTAATTTGAATAGTATGTGATTCTAAAATTTGCACCTGAAACCATTTCTTTTGTAGAAAATTATGATTTATCCAGAGTAACTGAGACATTGTTTCTGGAAAGGAGGGTTGCTTCTAACAAAGGAATTATTTAATGCTGCAAGCACAATGAACCACAAATTTCATCCACCGGCATTGTATTAAGCTGACGACAGAAATTTCAGAGGTTAATGTCTAACTATTTCAGCAGATAAAACTATATGACGAGACACCACCTCCAGAGGTAGGTAAAAAATATGTTTACTTGTATTTTGGGTCAAGTGGCCTTTTAAAGTTGTAGCTACGTGATTTTAATCGAGTGGATATGGAAGATGCCAAGGAATGTTAAGGGGAAAAAAGTATATATACAGTATATTTCTTACTTAAATAATATTACTGTCACAAAGTAGGTCAAATTATAGTAAAATACATATTGTAGATGCAAATTAAAGAGAGATCAACCGTCCTTAGACAGCTGGGGGGTGAAAAAGGATAGCCCAGACTGAGAACAAAAATGACCCCCCTCAAATAACTAAGAAAACAGACCAAAAAAGTCCAAACATCTAGGTTTAAAACATATTTCAAAACAGGCTTATGTAAGATAAGTTGTATCTTTTGTACAATTCATCTATAAATAATATTTAGTTCTTTTATATCAGTTTAGGGACAATAAGTCTATTTTTTGCTTAAGCTAATATCTGCTTGCCAGCAGTAAATTAATTATATGTACTATAGTAAATGAAATGACATATTCATGTTAATATGATCTGAGAAATTAAAATGATTTTACTGACAGAGAACAATGCCCATGAATGTTCTTTTCTGCAATCGGCTGTGTAGGCTGAGATGAATCCATTTGAGATTCCATAATTGTGGGATGAACGTGGTTTCACATGGAGCAATGAGAGGTGGTCATGCTGAACAAAAGGCTTTGGGGGTAGTTTCAGGATGGGTTGCTTTCAAACATGCCCTTTCTTTTTCATTGCTCTGTCAGGCTGACAGTCAATCAATATCACAATATTACAATAATTTTCTGAAATTGTATTGGCCAAATGATGCATTGAGAATAAAATCTGCAGATGAATTGATTAATGAAAATAATCATTAGTCGCAGCCCTCATATATGGTGGTATGGACATGATTGCAAGACTACATATAAAAAGGCTGTGTTACAGTGTTTAGCATTGGGGCATGAAAACTTTTCCAATTTGTATAACACAACTTTCCATTTTTCATTAACTCATTAGTGTTTCACAATTTGCTTGGAATGTGGACAACAGAGTTTAGTAAACTGGTCACACAATGTGATCATATCATCACAATAGGAATCCAAGAATATTCGATATACAATAATATTTAATTAGCACCTAGACCTACAGTACAGTGGGTTGTCAGCTTAGCTCCTCTCAAACTGCTTTTCAAAAGCCATTTGGTTTCTTTACTCGTTGAAATTTTGATGTCAGTTTTTAATCATTACTAAAAGTATTGAGCATCAAAAATATGATTGTAAAGTATGTCGGTAATTATCATAGAAGATGCTCCTGAGGCTGCTTTGATTAACGCAAGACAAGATTCTCCTTTAAAGGGGCCCTTTTACACATCAAAGTCTGTACAGGTGTTAGGGAGTACTACTGCATATGTAAAAAGTAGTATAAAGTTGTATAATATGTATATAAAGGCTTTTGAGTCATCATTAGTTGGTGCTGAAGACTTTGAAGTTTGAGAATAAAAAAATGTCATAAGAAACAGGCTTACCAGACCTCTGCAGCCCGCTACTCATCTCTGCTTGAGGCCAGCAGCTCGAAGCTACATTAGCCGCTACTAGCGTGACACACCTGAATCTGTGACTGAACTGTTGACAGTCGAGCTGCATTGTGGGTAAGGAATGCATGGCATAAAAAGTTACCTCTACATTGATTTTGATCCTTTTTTTATATATGTCCACTTTGAGTTGGACAATGTGACAGGAGAGCAATGCTTAATCAGTTGAGTATTCAGAAAGGACTCACTACTTCTCCAGCCCTTTGCTGGTTACATACATAAAAACAGCAATAATAGGAGACTGTTTCTGTTTATTACATGCTTAAGATCAATTTAAGGCATCAATCCACTGACCTTGTGGAGTGTGACTTCCAAGGCTTGTTGTGCACTCCTTTGCTGCAAGTGGACACGGATAATCCATTTTTGGTGGAGGATGGACGGTCTCGCCTTAACAAACACTTCGGCTGCCTCCCATTGGTCATGGAGAGAAGTGAGGGCACGTTGGCATTGTTGAGGTTGGCATTGGAGGGTATTGGCGATTGATGGCAAGTGGAAATGCAGTGAGGATAATTATATGGATGAGAGGTGTGATAATGATGGTTATACTGGATGGGTGAAGAGTTCATCTCTGTCTCCCCTCCTCTGTCGTCGTCGTCGCTGGCTCTCCCGCCTGTTTGGGTGGGTTCGATTGAGGTACTGCAGGAGAAGGGCAGGATCTGTAGTGGCCGTTGGGTGACAGTGGTCAGGTGGAAGTAGCCTTGCTGATCCGCTTCGACGTGGTTGACATGGTTCCCAAAAAGACCGCCATTACGCTGCAGAGAGACACCAGAAACCAACGAGGACTGAGACAAACCAGCATTACAAACGCAGTAAGCTGTTTAAAGCGCGCCTCATAAAGATGGTGGCCAAAACAAAACATACGGTAACATTGCATTGTCGCAGGTTGGTGTCCCTTCTATGACAATAATAAATAAATAAACAAACAAACAAACAAAAAACGAACAAATTATATGCATATTAATAGATTCTGTGTTTACAATTAGGGAGAAGGCATAGATATCTAATTCTCATACATTTTAACAAAGGTAATGTAATGTTTATTGTGGACAAATCATATCAGATACAACTTATTATTCAAAGCAGAGTATTTTTATATGTCTTAAAACATGTCTGAAGGTGATCTTCAACCCTTCTTACCCTGTAGATTTCCTCCTCTTCCTCTCCATCAGCATCTACTAGCCCCTCCTGTTGCAGGTCACATGATATGGCTCGACGGATCTCCGGTCCAATGTCATGCAGCGTGCGCAGGCCGGCCTGCCAAGAGAGCACTTATGATACCAAACCTACCAGCCGTAACAGGCTTTTTATCTTCATCTGTATCTGTATCATCTGGTTGAGAGAAAGCTTAAGTGTCATTGTTGGCAAACACTTTTTGGACACAAACATATCTCCGAAAAAGATATCTCAAAACACGGACAAATTCATCAATACTGTCTGCATGGCTTGATTTTTTTTGCGGTAAGTGAGGAAATATGTTTGTAATTTAGATGAACTGTCCCTTTAAATGACCCACTGGAAGTCAGTGCAGTGTGAAGCCTTTGTTAGATCTCTAACAAGAAACAACAAAACTCTTAATAAACTGAAGATGCCCATGGGGCTTTTTAGGGAGACCTGGGGAAAGACTAAAAGACAACACAAGCATATGCAATCAATGATTTGTGTAATACTGGTGAAGTGAATTTATGGGATTGTATTTCCACAAACACGAGCATGATATCACTTGCATTTACTCACCTGCAGAGCCATGGTGGTGTTCAGCCTCTCCCACGAGCGCCTTCCCACAAGACCTTGCTCTTTGCGCCTCTTGAACTTCCTGAAGTAGTCCTGTATCAGGAAGGTGGCATAGAACTTCCCCACTGTTACCTCGTCATCTGAGTGAACAGACCAGACACACCGAAGCCTCCCAGATCAAAACCAAAATACCAGAATACCGAAACACTGAAATTCTGCCCATAACATTTAAAAAATGTAATCCCTCAAAGCAGATCTTACCCACTACTATCTCATAATCCACTAGAACAGAAACACATCTTGGCAGAAAAGTCAAATTGCAATGAAAGCATCCAAACAGAAGTCCATTAACAGTAAAACATCCCAAGGATGAAGCACAAAGAGGTATGAAAAGATAATACCTTGACAATGAAAGAATATTTCTACAACAATCAAAATGAAAAGAAAACCAAGACATGTTCATGAAATGCCATAAAGCCTCACTGCTTGAGCATTATCACAACTGAAACACCATTTCAAGAGGATCACAATAGACCATGGCTGCATTGAAACCGAACAAAGCACCTTTAACTCCGCTTAAAGTTCTTTTAACTTAAAGGTTTTACACAAAGGTGTAGCTAAACATTATTCTTAGCAATTATTTAAATATCAGAACTGAAGCATCTGATGTAAATTCAGGGCTCAAGAGTGCTAATGACATTTACACACGCACACTCAAATGTGAGCTGCAGGTTTTAACCTAACAATAGATAACATCTGCATTTGCAGTTCATATCTTGCTTCATCTCTGAAAATACATTTGGTAATGAAACACTCACATACACAAAAACAAAAAACTAGAATTACTGCCCTGTTTTATGCCTCTGCCAACCAGTTAAGCTGAAGTTTACATTTATGTCTGTCCAGACTCATATTATATATATACATATACATATATATATATGTGTATATTGAATACTTGGAAGGAATTTAATAAAATGTATACATTGTATTTTTGACTGAATGGAAATTGATACATGTATGATTGCAGTGAATATACATTGTTGAACTGATTAATGAAGGATTATCATAGATTATTTGGCTAACCAGGTACTTGATTAATATGTAAAGATGGATTCTTATATATGTATAGCTACACAAATTGTTGTGCTTTTGTTTTCTCTCTGAATTGTTTGATGCAGAGCTTCTCTATGAGCTGTAGGTAAAACTCACTCATTTGCAGATGACGATTTGCTAGGCGCGCTCCAATACGTTGTTTCCAGTCACGTGATTCCGATGACTCTCGAAATTCAGATGAGGCAGGAAATTAAAGGCAGACTGGACAACATGGAGAAAACCCTGTACTGTGCTTGTTAATCTGGAATCGCCCAATTCTTAAATTATTTTAAATTAATTCTTAAATAATGACACAAAGTGTCACCTATTCAGTGCCCCATCTACTGTCAAATACAGTCACAATCTCCCCTTCTGTTCCTGAGTTGTAGTGTTGAATAATGGCCAAAATATGTATTTTTTCAGGACATCATGACGTCGCAGTGAAGTTGACCTTTGATCTTTTGGGTAAAAAATTGTCATCACTTCTTCTTTGTATCCCATTAAACACCTGTGTGAAAATACTGCCTCAACTTTTGAGTTAAGGCCAAAAAGGTGTTTATGATGGGCTTTTTTTAGGTCACAGTGACCTTGACCTTTGACAACCAAATCCTAATCAGTTCATCCTTGTGTACTTCTATCTGAAGAAATTCCTTCCAGGTGTTCCTGAGATATTGCGTTCACAAGAACGGGACAGACAGACAAACCAAAAACATAATGCCTGTGGCTATAAATACACACACACACACACACAATTGCTCATGCAAGCGAGTATGAATGAACCCTCTTGACCTCTTAAAGTACCAACATCAGACTTTGGTTTATGAAGTTTACATCACAGTCATTTATGACTGTATTCAACACTAAGGAAACAGAGACATGCAGTATTTACTGTTAATTCAAATATGTCTAACCAGTTACTACCACACATACCAGATTGCAGAATTTCCTACATTTAATGTCCACCAGAGAGGTCAGAGACAGACAAGCACACGTGTTTTATATATGCCAGAAAAACAACATGATCTGTAGCGAGAAGCACATGCAAGAAGGCAGCGAAGTAAAGAGTTTAGAGAAGCAGCAAAGATAAAATCTACAGCTACATTAGCCAGAGAGAATGCTGTGACTACACCAACTATCTGCCATGCAGGGAGGCAAGTGTGGGTCAGATTCACTCAGATAAGTAGTTGCTAAAGCAGAAAGGGGAGAGAGACTAAACAACGAAACAAAAGGAGGCTGAATCACGGTCTGTAGGAAATGTGGGTTTCTGTTTTTGTCGTCACCTTTCTTTCACCCATTTTAGCTTGAGTGGAATCAAGAAAAGGTGACAAACGTCAGTGGAAAGGATGCTTTAAGATGGAAGAATCGTTCCATACAAAAGATCTGAGGATGGTCCATCTTAAAGCAGCTGACACATTTCTCAACATCACCAGACACAGCCAGAGAGAAATTATTAAAGGCTCTGTTCAGAAAGACAACCTA
Organism: Nannoperca australis; assembly: GCA_036023655.1. Classification (NCBI taxonomy): domain Eukaryota; kingdom Metazoa; phylum Chordata; class Actinopteri; order Centrarchiformes; family Percichthyidae; genus Nannoperca; species Nannoperca australis. The sequence continues at coordinate 24,096 of JAVQJD010080035.1, forward strand.
TGACCACAAATATATTCATTTTCAAATTTCACTTTCTGTCTAAATGAGAACTTTATGAATGAGAACTTGCTGCTGTCTACCACCTTCACCAAACTAGGTAATATGTAAAGAACTTCTGGTATCTTACAGTCTCGGCATCTCTAATCCAGATATTCAGATGTACATGCATGTCGTATATCCTATTTTCATAACACACATTAGTTTGTGTTTTCATGATTTATATTTTGAAGCAAATTATCTGCCTCATTCTGACATATAATTACTTAAAATAAAGTATTTAAGTTGACACTAGTGATACTCCAAAGAAGCAGTAACATTTTAGGACTGTGATTAACTGACACACTTAAGATGGTATATTTTTCGTCATAATGCATCAACCTGGCGTGGGCAGATCAATGTACAGTGAATTTTGTGCCCACGGGTGACAGCAAGTTATCTTTCTGGGCAGAGCCTGGTGAACTTTTTTAGAAAGAGGTATCAGTTGATTCATGCCACCAGACTAAAGCAGAACTGCCCCAGAGAGCTCAGGGCGGCAGAAAGAGAAAAGAAGAAGGCCAGCGACTGACTGAACACTCTACCGAAAGCAAAGAAAGCTGTGGAAGAGAAAGACTTAGCAGAAAATATTTTTTTTTTAAACAGGAAAAAGGGTTAGCAATCGAATGTACACGGAGACATGCAGTTAAATTAAGTTTGACAACACAGCAGAGCAGAAGCGTTGTAAGCATTGAAGGACAGAGGAAAGAAAGCTACATGGACACAACTAGTGGAAGCTGTATGTACATGCTAGACTGAGGGTATATTCATTCCTATTTGGAAAATAAGTAAAACACTCATTGAAAAACCCAGGTGTGACTATCCTCAGTCCTCTAATAACAAATATTTTGTTAGATGAAAACATAATCCACTGACTCAGCTATAAAGAGGAGGAGCAGGTTGACATCTGTAATTATATTTGCAAAGGGTTGCATGACTGTACTGTATATGAACTGATAAGGGCAAACCGCACTTGTGCTCATATTCTGCAGTTTTCTTTCTTCTTCTTTCTGGTCTTAACTGGTATGAACAATGGGTTATACAATGACGAAAGGGAAACTCCTAACCTTTTTTATTTGATTTATATTTAAATATATTAAGCAGTATGCTTAAGGTTTCACATAAAAGGCATTATACCACTGAGCACAGTCTACACTACCACCACATACAGATAATCAGTCACTGCACTTCAGAGTTACTTCAAAAAAACAATAATATCATAAATAATATTTCCACATCTATTTGTTTAGTTTTTCTTAGCTGAGAGAGAGAGCTAGAGGAAGAGAGAATGCAGAACATGACACAGATAGATTAAAGATTAAAGAAAACTGTGGGATTATGACAGAGAAGGCAGTTAAACCGTGACTGACTGACAGCGATAAGGAGAGATTCTGTGAACTGAAGTATTGTACACGGTAACAGTCAAAGGTTTGTTCCCCTGTCTATCTTGTTTTGTTGGATGTGGTCAGCAAGTGGGCCTCGCTGCTTCCAAAAAGTGAAAACAGGATGCTGAAGGCCTTCTGACGGATTAACCCATTACACGTGTATCTTAAAGTGAACAACCTCTCAAAATCTAGTTTCCTCTGTATTAAACATTACCACTATGTGGACTTGAAATGTGGCTTTAGAAACAGGACAGCTGGTAAAGCACAGGTGTGAATAAACAATGATTGATGGCTGAACTCCTTTTGGATGCTAAGTATGTTCAAAACACTAAACCACACTATGGCCTATATAAGTGTAATATATTTGCATTCAAATGCCGTCCTTCATCCATTGTTTCACATCCTTCCTCCTATTATTACACAGACGAAATTGTTTGCAGTGTGACCTTCTCTGTAATTTTCAATGCAATCAATGCAAATCTGCACTAACAGATGTATATAAATGTAATATAACATTAAGACTATTTGCGTCTGGTGGCAGCAGTGGTCGTTGTCCATCTGTGAGGTTATAAATTCTTGGAAAAATACAAATGAGAAGCAGCGTGTATTCAAATCAAGTGAATCAAAGAACGGCACAGAAGAAAAGAGGAACACAGCGAGGCTGATGTTTAAACTGTGAATAAAGGTGAGAAGCAAATGACGATCGCGGTTTATGCACAATGTTGCCCATGTTTGCCTGTGTGCGTAATAAAAACTGACCGCCTGCAGGAGGCACCACTTGGTCCAGCAGCTTCATGCTGGTCCTCTTCCAGATCTTCTTGATCACTGCTCTAAGCTCCTCATTGGCTTGCTCCAGGTTGCCTTGGAAATGGCAAAAAAGGTGGGGCGTATTAACTGTTAGGTTATTTTGCTCAAAAGCACCCAGTAATACCAGTGTGTACATGACTGAAAGTAGAGTATAAATTCTATCTCTCTCTTTCTCACAGATTCACAAGGATCATAAGACAAATCTTGACAAAGTAATATTGAATACACACAATTACCTGATGATAAATTAATAAAATGGGATAAAGCACAAAATGCCCTCAGTCTAATACACAGGAAATTGAGCATGAGGAGAGACTACTTATCGAACATCAGTAACTCCCTCTTGTGGCAATATGTTGAACTGTAAGTCCATTTTCTTACTGTAGAGAATGGGAATGCACAGCTCAAAAAAGCTCAACCAAATAGAAACAATCCTCACCCTCAGTCTTAATCTTGAGAGCAGTGCGAACAAGAGCAAACAAGGTGGCGTTAAACATGACAGTTCCATCACTGTTGAGGGGCATATTCATTGCCACCAGACGCTGCAACAGAAATCGAAGGACAAATTAACAGGGATGCATCAAATGTGAAATTAGTACTGTGAAGGATATGAATTCATATGTCAAAGATGCACAAAAGCTTTCATGTATTTTTGTCACCCTCAAGATTCACCACAACAGTGATAATGCATTTTTCTACTGCTGTATAGATGTGAGTGTGAGTTGAGTTGTGGAAACCCACCTTACAGGCTACTCTGTGAGGGCAGAGCTTGCCGAAGCCCAGCGGAGGCTGGATCCTCCTCAGCAGAGTCACCACATCAAGGTGCTTAATCCTGCCCCTGACAACAAGATACATTGAAATAAAGGCATCATACCACTGAGCACAGTCTACACTACATACGGATAATCAGTTAGTGCACTTCAGAGAGCTGTCAAGGGTGTTATTGCTGTTACAAAACAATCACAGCAGCATACATTTTGGTGATTGTTCTCTCCAAAATGGGTCCTGTGTACTCACTTGGCTTCAGGGTCGTATTCAGACCAGATCCTTTTAAACTCATCCAGGTGATGCGGCCCAAGAATGGACCAATCACGGGTCAGATAGTCAAAGTTATCCATGATGACAGCTACAAATAGGTTGATGATCTGAAACCAAGACAAGCCAATAGTTTAGGCATTTTTGGTCATATTTCATTGTATATGCAGGAAGTCTGTGCTCAAACATTACCGGCACTGAACACATTAAACTATCTTAAGATTACCAGGAAAGCACAAAGCATGTAGAAGGTGATGAAGTAGATAATGGCGAAGCCGCTGCCGCAGGTTCTCTCCTCTCCGGGGTTGTAGTCCGACTCTGAATCACACAGCTTCCCTGGCAGACAGGCCAGCATGATCTCCTGCCAGGCCTCACCTGTAGCACACCTAACACAGAACAAAAACATTAACACAGGAGTGAGAGAATGTATTACTGGATGTATGATGAACTGTAATGGCTTGTAACCAACGATTTAAGCTACACAAACACCTGAAGAGCATCAGGACAGCTTGAGGAAAGGTTTGAAAGTTGTTGTTGCGGTTGATTTGTGTTCCATCCACCATGGCTATTTTCCCAAACACCTAAAATATATATTAGAAATAGTATCAAAAGAATCAGCCAGTCTGATCTCAAATTCTGGTCAATACGAAATTAATGTTACACAATGGAAACAGTCACTGCAGGCAACACACATCCTGCAGGTTGTCTCCCAGGTTCCCGTCATCTTCTGGTTTAGATTTTCAAGAATATAGACCATATTACCTGCATTCCAATTACAGCATAGATGAAGAACAGCATGGCTATTAGGAGTGCAACATAGGGAAGCGCCTGGGTATGGAAAATAAAAGAGAAAAGAATGAGTGGACGAGAGGAGTGATTATGTGTAAATCACACTCTCCTTGCCCCCTCCCCTCAAACCCCTCCTCTCCACACCAAAATAGTGACAAAAAGTTTTAACTGAAAACTACTGACATTGAAAAAAATTCAGAATATTGTCATTGAAAAACATTCCAAATGAAAAAAATATCACAATAACATAACTTTTAGTGATTGAGTTTTGTTTTTCAGTATAACATTTTTAGTGCCAGGGCAACTTTTTCCAACACAAATCGCAAATTCTATTTTCAGTGCCAAACTTCAGTGTCACCAGTCTCACCTGGAAGGACTTGATGAAGGTCCACAGCAGAGTCCTTATGCCCTCCCCCCTGCTCAGCAGTTTGACCAATCGCATCACTCTGAACAGGCGGAAGAATGTAATTGAGATGCGAGCACTGTCCTCTGTGTTCTGAAGTGGAGGACATGGAGAGGAATTAGGGGATAAAAAAAAACTGTCGGTCCAAACACAGACAGTGATAAAGCTTTGTACCACTCATTCCTTTATACAGACAGTCATACATGAATTCCTTCAATCATCATGTATGAGTTATTATTATTGTTATTAGCTAACAAGCAAGGAAAAGTGAATGAAAATTGTTGTGAAGAAATCTTCCCATTTATGATCTTTTCTTATGTCTTAAACACCATGCCATGAACAGACCTGGAGGACTTACACATATAGTACATTTAACTCTGAATGACAGGCACAAAAAAAGACAGAATCTGCACTCCAACGACAAACAAACCAAAAGACAAATTGACTTTTTACAACTGATACAAACATCAAGATAGATCTTTTACCGCAGTGTTAAAGTTCCATCACACAAGACCTTTGACAAGAAATGTAAACTCAAAACAGCGCACACTGACAATACAATGTTGGTAATCTCATTGCAAGCTATGTTGAAATGAAGAAATGAGACAAAAAACCCTACAATCGTATCCTTTCCTCTGTGTCATGCCATGCACCCAGACAGGACAAGGTCTCAACAAAAAAAGTCAGCTGAACCATGAAACTGGAACCAAAATGCAACAAACCAGGTGGATTCAAAACAAGACTTTGACAAACATTGAGAGTGAATAGGTGAGACCAGAAGTTCTGGCAGAAAGCATCTCAATGTTTTCATCAGTAAGTGAGCGATAGAGAGTGACAACAAAAGATCTTGATGCTTTGACTTTTGGATGATCACAGCAGAGTGTGGCGCTTTAATAAAAAAAGGAGGGGCTTCTTCTTACCCCTGGCTCCACTATCACCTTGACGACAGGAATGGCTGCCGACTTGAAATCAAAAACCTAGGGTTAATCCAAGTTTCACAATCTGTGCAGCACCAAACCTTTCATGAGTCATTGTTGTTGCAAGCATCACATATCACCATTACCTCTGATATATTCAACATGTAATTACAAAAAAACAAAACTCTGAGAAGCACCTTCACTTAAATATATCACAAACAAGAACATCATCATCGTAAAGCGTGAAGCCTGTCAAGCAAACGTTTTGCCACATGTTCTCAGCTGTAACACCAGACAAGAGATGCAAGCATTCAATCCTGAAGGAAAATTTACTCTTTATCAAAATACTATATAGTTTAACTGTTAACGTCTGCTAATAAGAATAAATCACTGATACACCTTCTTAAAGGAAAATGCTGATATTGTTTTGTTTTACATACAATTTCCCCAACTTCATTTTACCTTTCACTTAATGATTTGGAATTCATGCTGGATATACATATTTAAGTGTTTTCCATTATTTTTAAATGATATTACCTTTCAATATCAAGCCTGGTTTTACTTAACTGGAGTCCTGGCTAACATTGACATCCTAAATAAAACAAAAGATATTTATGTTACTAAAAAAGTTTGCATTGTTTTTGGGGATGGTGTTTCACTCACTTGAGACAGTGGCGCTCTATGCTGCTCAAACAAATTCTCTCTCCTCTGTCCTCATACTCCTAGACCTATCTGTTACATTTAATACAGTGAACCCCCAGATCCTCCTCTCCACCCTTAAATTATTTAGTGCTTCAGGCTCTGCACTGTCTCTGTTTGCATCCTACCTGACCAGGTGATATGAAAGGATCAGTGTCTGTACCACGCAGCCTGACAACAGGAGATCCACAAGGCTCCATCCTGGGACCTCCAATTCACTCATATGGCTGTTCCTACGACTGGTATGCCAATGACACCCAGCTTTTCTTGTCATCACTCAGTCAGGTGGAGGCAAGCATTGCTGTGCGAGGAGCACATAGTCAGCAAGTGCAGACTAGCTCTTAGGGTATATTTACCCATTGCTCTAACTCACACAGGTAATATCCAGGCTTTCTGTATGCAATACTTATTTTGTACATTATATCATATGCTAGAGTCAATCAGTGATGGGGTACCGTGTGTTCTTTACTCCAAACATTCACTCAAAACAAGAGACTGGCAGGACAAGCAAATATCTTCAAATGGACAAGCCTGCAGCAAGCATGTAGTCAGTGTTAACAGCAGCTGCAAACCAGGACACAGAGTAGCCTTGAAGTAGCAGCACAACAGATTCAAAGTAGTTACAAGCTACAAAACAATTTGCCACAAAATGATCACATTCAAGATTTTTAAATGATAACTGAGCTGCATTCAATAACAACAAGTTACAAATAACAATTCAGAAACAATCAATTAACAATTAATTAAAAATAAATAAGTAAATTAGCAATAAATTACAAAATTGTGCGTCTAGTGTATGTTCACAACCTGTAGTTTGCACCACATGGGACTGACTAATTACAGCGCCATTAAACAGCATGACACATGTGAAAGTCTCCCTTCATTTAGTTTCTTTATGTCTGTTCAGTTGAAGAATTATTTAATGTGGACAAGAGTGTCAGCAAAGCTGAGCCTTTAAAATCACATATATATGTGGTTTTATGCTGGGTTGCTTTAGTTGCTGGGGTTGTGAAGAACATTCATTTATGCATGACAAAGAAAGTTGTGATCTTGAATGCAACCCTAATGCTATAGCAAGGCCCTCTGGCTGGGAAGGTCACAGTAAGACAGGTGCGTACGTGTTATAAATGACTACTTACATTGATCTCAGTGATGGCAATGTCAACCACGCTACCCACAACAATTAAGGCATCAAACGTGTTCCATGCATCAGCAAAATAGTTCTGCAAGCACAAGCAACAGAGACACAGAAAAAAAGAAAGAGAGAGACAACAGAGCAAGAAAAAAAGGAAGATGTAAAAGAGAGGAATAAAAATAGAAATAGAAAGAGAAGAACATCAAAAAGTAGTGATTTGATATAAGAGAGGAAGGTTGAAATTCAAATCCTTCCTGTCACGGAGTCTGTGAGGGTACTAACTTGTTTAATTTATAGAAATATTCATTTGAAAACGTATCTTTTCTATATTATAAATTAGCCGTCTGTCATTAATCTTCTATTTCAAAAGTTTTTTTTTTACTTTCACTGGTGGCAGGCTGAAAGAAATGAAGAAATGGCCAATATAGACTTATAATTAAACAATTTAAAACGATTCAATCAGTATGGCAAAGTTGCTTAATGCATACAGTATGTTGGCATATAACACTGCTTATCTGTAGATGCAGGTAGCTGATGGAAATGTTTCCCACCTATCAGCATATTTTTGGCCTCATCAACCACTGAACAGATTCAACAAACTAGCTTCATGAGCATAAACTGGCTCAAGCCAACCTAAAAACACAACACAAAATTAAGACAGGAAGGAAGGGAAGTAGGAAAGATGTGAAGGCAGGAAAAAAAGAGAGTGGCTGCAGCAGTGGGAGAGCAGGAAGAGGGAATGACAGAGTTGTACATACTGACGTCTTTCTACCTGGCTGAGTATGATGTCGACTACACTGCCAATCACCACCAGAGCATCGAAGACGTTCCAGGCGTCCCCGACATAGCCCTGAATATGGCAGCATGCACAGCCAGCAGGAGAAGGGAGAGGAGGGGGGGGAGGACAGGGAGGAGGGAAGGGATGCAGGAAAGTATAAGTGGTAGAGAGGTTAGGATGAGGAGTAATGGAGGGTGACAATAAGGAATAAATGGAAAAGGAGTCACAGCCAGTGGACAAAGAGCCCCAGAGGGGAGGTAAGGAAGAGCGTATGAGGGCTGGGTTATAAAAAAAGGGGTGTGCTTACAAATAAAAACTCAAAAACATGAACCTTTTTAGGAATAAAATATAAAAGGTAGATTTAAAAGGGAAAAACTAAACAAAATGATTTGAGGAACGGATGGTAGCATTTATTTACACATAATTTGAGAGGAGGAGAGGAGAGGAGGAGAGGAGGAGAGGAGGAGAGGAGGAGAGGAGAGGAGGAGAGGAGAGAAGGAGACTTACTCTGGGTTTGAAGGCGATGAGCTTGAGGATCATCTCCACAGTGAAAACCCCAGTGAAGACCATGTTGAGGATGTCCATAGCATAGTTAAACAGATGAGACTGACCATGGTGCTGGAAAGAGAGACAGTCAAGAGACAGTTAAGACAGCCTCTTAAACTCAGGTGTTTTAGCCTAAAAGTTTTTTCGGCTGCAGAGAAATTTTACAAACAAAATAATGTATACTACATGGAGATTAGACCTTTTAAGTGAAAAACATCATATTAGTGGTTATATTTTGATGGTTGCTGAGGAAAACATGACAGCAGATTTTCTTCATTTTAAAAGACATGGAAGTTATATAACTTTAACTGCGTGCAGCATCAAGGAAATTTAAACAAAATCATATTTTATATTTCCAAAGGTATGCATAAAGCATTGTAAAAGTGATGACAGTTGGTTGTTTTACTTAAAGGACTGAATAGAGAGCACTCACCTGAATGGCCAGACATAGGGTGTTGAGGATGATTAGGACAAACATGACGTACTCAAAGCCAGTAGAGTTGACCACATACCAGAACTTGTACTGGTAGGGGTTTTTGGGGATGTAGCGCCGCAGGGGACGAGCTTTAAGAGCATATTCCACACACTGACGCTGCGGTGGTGAGGGTAGGTCGGGGCAAATAGAGAAACAGACAGACAAACAGACTTATGAACAAGGGTAACATTAACTCTGAAAGATGCAAGCACTCCTTTCACCAATCAGTAACAAGATGCAGTAGATCAGAAGGATCATCAGATTTGAGCACAAATGGACTGCAGCTTTGACTTTATTTTTTTCTAATACGGCAGTCTTAACCTTTAAAAGCAGAAAAGTTCAAATTATGAAAAGATGCATCATTATTTAGGCAAATCCATTTGGATGGGATCAACAAAGGTCTATTTGCAGCATTCATATTCTTCTGGGGAACACATTCTTAATAATTTGATATAAAAAGATTTGTTCAATTTAAATGCTTAACAAAGGCACCAATACACAGCAACATTATGCATAAACATACAAACGCAATAGCCCACTTCCCCTCACCTGGTTCTTATCCAGCTCACAGTTTTTGTACTCTTTCTCTCCCTGCTCCTGAAAGGTGACGATAACAAAACCAACAAAGATGTTCATCATGAAGAAGGCGATGATGATGATGTAGATGATGAAGAAGATGGAGATCTCGATGCGGTAGTTGTAGATGGGACCCATGTTCTCTCGGTTGGAGTCGATGGCCTTGTACAATAGACTGCAGGGACACACAAAACACAAGAGAAAGTCAAGATAATGACCAGTAATTATTCATACATGTATCAACTCTAACTTGTTTAAAGATACTACAGAGTGTCCTTTAAGTCTCGCATGCTCAAGTGCACATTCATCACACAAAATAGCCAATTACCAATTCTGTTTAAAGAGTTAAACGTGAATGATTATCAAGCATTAAATAAATCCAGAGACTAGCTGCTAATCTCCTTGGATAATCAAATCTGAATTCTACCTCAGACTCAAAGCAGTACTTACGTGGGCCATCCTTCGAAGGTGGAGACAGTAAAAAGAGCCATCATGGCCATGAGGACATTGTCAAAGTTGAAGTCACTGTTGTACCAGATCCTCTCCTTCACCATGGGCAGCGCTGTGTCCCCATTGTTGTAGAGAATGTAGGTACCTCTGTGATTTAAAGATGAAATATTAACCACATGTACACACAAGCACATACACAGAGACACTCATTCAGGCCAATGTCCAAAACTGGAAACCATGAATGATAACTCAAAAAAGAAAAAAACTCACTTGCACTCCTCTGGGCTGGACTTTGCATCATCGGTGCAGCGATAAAATTTCCCCTTTGAAAAAACACAACAGAGAAAGTCAGCTCTCCGTTTAAAACCTCCTTCTTCTTCTTGTCTTACACTAGAAGTGCCCATTGATTTTGTAGCAACGCTGTTACTCTCTATCTCCTGTTCCCTCTTTCTGTCTTTTCACTGTACCTTGAAGAGCTGCACTCCAATACAAGCGAACATGAATTGCAGCAGTGTGGTGACGATCATGATGTTGCCGATGGTCCTGATGGCCACAAACACACACTGGACCACGTGCTGCAAAGGACACACACGATTATATGCTGTTAGTAGAAATACACAGTACTGAATCACAAGCAAAGGCAACTGCTTAAAGATATTTGGGGACACATTCTCATGGAAAACAAGAGACACATACAGACATTGCACCATGTTGTGTTATTGTTACTCTGACCTTTAGCCCCTTGGCTCTGTTGATGGCCCTGAGTGGACGGAGGACTCTCAAAACACGGAGAATCTTCACCACTGAGATTGCAGAGGACCTATGAAAGACAGCAAAAACACACCAGTGGATTCATCTGAGCAACTTCACGGACATGTTGTCACAGAGGCATTCCTTTAAGGCCTGCCACTAGCAGAGCAAAGAGAAATGTTTATATATTATAACAAAAATACAACACAGTCCCTCAATGACATTTCACCTAAGACTTTAAAAAAAAAGATTGAATGATACATACTGAATGCCGAAGGAGACCAGAGACACACCAACAACCAGCAGGTCTAAAAGGTTGAAGTAGTTTCTACAGAACGCCCCTTTATGAAGGAACGCTCCAAACGCTGTCATCTGGACAGAGGAGAGACAACAGTCAGGACCAAAGAAGACAGATCCCACACAAACACTTAGGCAGGGACAGCGTCAAGTCAGGCTGAAATGGAATTTAAATAACTGTTATTACAAATGATTTAGAGGGTCAGTGGGGGCCTGAGCCCGTCCCTGCTGATATTGGGCGAGGGGCGGGATATCTAAATACGTGCAGGTTAGGTTAATTGACGACTTTAAATTGCCCCTAGGTGTGACTGTGAGTGTGAACGGTTGTCCATCTGTGTGTGTCAGCCCTGTGATTGACTGGGTGTACCCTGCCTCTGGCCCAATGCCAGATGGGATCAACTCCAGCACCCCACAACAATATAAGGAAAAGCAGATATAGACAATACAGTATCAACTAGAACGTTTTGTGTGTACCCAAAACGTTTCACGAAATGTTCTATTGATTTTGCCTTGCACAAATCACACCGTAATGTTATTTTACAGTAACAGATGATAGTGCTGCACTGAAATTAAGCAGTTTTGTTAATTATGTTACATAATCAAGCACACTCATAAACAGATTAGCACTAGTAATATTGTGTGCTATATGTAAGTAAAGTTCTAAACAAAAAATAAACTGACATGGTAAGCCTTGATTCAGACACACAAATGCAACTTTTAGAAGCACTTAAAAATACTGTGGTCAGAGACGCATACATGTGCATTACTACAACTGCACACACACACACACACACACACACACACACACAGAAATAGAGCAGTCAAATAATGCAAAATGTTCAGAAAAGACATGGGGAACATTGTTCAAAAGCCACTACACTCATTTCCGGTGCAGATTAAGCCATTTTTCCATGAAACAGGGCCTTTAATCTTCTTCTGATCAAATTTTAGGCTTAAGCCATAATACGCGAGATTTACCTGGTGCATGCATGCAGCGAGCAAAGGGGTAAGGCAGAGGATTTCATTTTAACAGCTAAAATAATAAAATGGTAAAATGGCTTTTTGTGGATTTCTTCAAGCACATTCTTTGTAAGTGCATTAGTCAAAACAGACATGAAAAAATGAGGGGACGGGGGCCCATCTATGTGTACAGTATGCAATCAGGCAGCTGGATATAAAGCTTGATGTGAGTTCAAGTTCAAGTTAATCTCTCCACAGTCTGGAATTTTTCAAAATGTCCTTCTAATGCAAATTAAAGAAATTTTTTTGTTCAATATGGGACTTTTAATCAATACTGAGTTTTAAAAAATGATAATAGTTGGTGAACGGTTTTAAAATGCCACCAGAGTCATAGTGTCAATCAAGCATATATTTTTTAATATTCAAAAAGTTAAAAATAATATTTTGTCTACTCTGGAGAGCCACTGGTCCATAAACTGGTCGAAGATGAAGATGGGAAGAGGGCCATGATAGAAAAGTGACTGACAGACAAAAAAAATATCTGACGAAAAATGCATGACGTGTTGACAGACTGGCGCCATGACAACAAGACAAGCAGGTGGCCATTTTGACCCAAAATGAGGGGAAGGAGCAAGCTTGGAAGTGATGAGTTGTTGCAGAGGCAGCGCAACAGTTCTTATTGTTTACCTTAATAAGGATCTCAAATGTAAACATACTAGTGAAGACATAGTCTGCATAGCCTAGGATCTGAGGAGGCAATCAGAGTGACATAAGCACGCAGGGTTACTGAAGCTCTACCCAGCACAGCACAACACAGCACAAAGGTCATTTACCTTCAACAGGATCTCAACAGTAAAGATTGCGGTGAAAGCATAGTCAAAATAACCAAGTATCTGCAAGAGGCAATGCACAAGTCATCAAGTCATTCCAGGATAACAGCACAGTAAGATACATTATGTAGATACAGTAAGAGACAAACACAGATGATAAATAACTACTGCTATTTACAATTGTCGTCCAAGTGGAATACTCAAGATTGTTAACAACAGCGGCAGGTCTTCTCTGAGCAAAGAATATGAGGAGTTAAATCGTGAAAGTGAAATAAAAATGTGTGCAAGAAAGCTAGAATTGCCAAAGTGACGTCTTCAGCCTATTCAATTAGTGCCACAACTGTGTTGTCAGTAATTTGTCATCATATTACATCGTTCCTAGAGCAGGTTGTTTAGATTTGTAAGTAAATGGCAAAATGTGCAAACGGAATCAAAATATCTACTGCTTGTCCAACATATTGGTTAATATACCTTTACATATATCCAACATCCCAGCATGCAAAACGCTGCTCGTGTATTTTGTGGTGGAAGAATTGGTTATTTGATTTGCCACATCGTGCTTTCCATAGACCTTTGTCACAGCAGACATTTAGATTAAAAGCAGGAAAAGCACAGGTATAAAAAATAACATTAACAATGCCTCCATTCCATCAAGAGTCCCAGTATGCCATGTCACTGGATCTTGGCTCACCTAAATGGAATGCAACCATCATGTTATTAATTCCATCTTTGTTTTCCTGCTTTGGCAAATCAATATGTCTGCCGTGAAAAGAGTCTATACCAGGACCCTGAAACAGAAGCAGCTAAATGCAATAGAAGCTCATTTATCTATTACACCCGTGCTTTTCCTATTGTGACATGTCACAATAGGAAAAGGCTGATTGTCAGCTACAGTAAAACAAATAAACCCTTTAAGCAACAATGAGTAAAAAACAGATAGTAGCCTTTTAGGACAGTTATGGGCTACAGTCCCAGCGGTTGTTTACGTACAATATTGCGAGCGGAGAAGTTGCGTATTGGGTCCTCAGCAGCCAGAGAAACGGAGCTGAGCATGATGAAGACCAGGATGAGGTTAGTGAAGATCTGATGGTTGATCAGCTTATGGCAGAATACACGAAACCTACAGCATTACGGAAAACAAAGAAACAGAAGAAATAGAGACAAAAAGGGAAATGAGAAGACAGAAAGAGGCACAGTGAGTGTAACAGAAAGTCAGGTTTTGTGGCACATTATTGATTTTAGCTTTTAGCTTTTTGCCTCAGCTTTTATTATTACTTTTTAGTTGTTTTGGTTATTTCTGTTACAGGTAGACTGGTTCCTGTGCCTCAGTATCGATATCACCAAACAGCATGACCGAGACTCACGGGTTAGTGCTGCTGAAGATGAAGAAGGCGCTGCCCACCGGGATGGGTGGAGTCTTCTCTTTGATGGTGAGCTCAGACAGCTTCGGAGGACGGGGCCCCGACGGGACTTCTGGGAGGTTGTCATTGTTGTCGTCATCGTCACACACTAGGAAACAGAACTGAGGTTATTTTAATCCTTTAATATGAAAACTGTAGTTTGTAGCAGTAAAATTGTAGTTTTATTACGGATGCGCATGGCAACTGAAATATTTGAAAACAAATTTAGTGTATTTTATTTTTACATTAACTGCTTTAAACTGTTTACTCTCTGAGATTAAGTTTAATTATCTCCTTTAAAATATTGTTTTTATTCGTGTTGAGTTTATTGTAATGCTTTGCTGAATCATACCGAGACATTTCTGATCACAGGCCAGTAGGTAAAAATTGAATTTGTGCCACAATCTTAACTCAACATGACTGTAGTCGGTGAAATAACACATCATTTATTTCATTGTTCAAACTTCTAGTCAACCATGAAATTGGATCAATTGATGGACCCTAGTTTTAGTTCTCCTAAATCAAGACAAGTCACTTTTACCTGGAGAGTCGATGGTAGGGTACGACTCTTTGTCGTCCTCCAGCAAGATTTCTGCTGAAACCTACACACAGTGATCAGGTTTACAAATGATTGTACAATTACTGAGATGAAAAGTATGTAAATAATGCACTTCAAGACAGGTGGTTGCAATTTGTTACATTCTGTTAATAATACAATTTGTATGATTTATTTTACCGTGGTCTCTCCGTCCTTGCCTTCTAATATTTCAACACTCTTCTTATCTGTGCTTTCATTCCTGTTAGGGACAGTATAAACAGGGAGTAACTAACAAGGCAGAGGGCTATTCTTTTCTGCCAAGAGAAAGTGCTTGTAACAAATGTGACAAATGTCTACAAAAACAATTAAACAGAAAATGTGAAATATTGAGGTGTCCCAAGATGTACTTGACACTATTTTTCCTCTTCTTGGCCTCCTCTTCCTCCTTCTGTGCCGTGTTGAGGCTCTCTGCATCTGCCAGGTTGTCAACAGCGATGGCCAAGAAGACGTTTAGCAGGATGTCTAGTCATGTGACTCAAGGAGAAAACACTGACCAATATAAAAAACAACACCTGGGCTTTAAGAATATGAAACAACTGGCTCAATATTAAAATGCCACTTTTTCACACATGCAAGCGTGAAAATGTGGATTTATCTCTGTGTGTGTTTCATGTAAGACAACTGTGTGAGCATGTGTGTGTGTGTGTGTGTGTGTGAGCATGTGTGTGTGTGTGTGAGCATGTGTGTGTGTGTGTGTGTGTGTGTGTGTGTGTGTGTGTGTTTGTGGCCAGTAGGATACAGTTTCCACAGATGAAGAGGATGATGAAGTAAATGCAGACCACCATTCCAGAGGAGGCCGGACCTCCGTACGCCATGATACCGTCATACATCACCGTATTCCAGTCTTCTCCTGTCAAGATCTGGCAAACACAAAATACAGAGGAATCCATTTGAATAATTTATTCTATGACTGATTTGGAGAAAATGTTTGCCATGATGCAACAGTTTATTTTATTATTTATTTCTATCATCATTGTACTAATCAACAATTTTCCTATTTGTTGAGCTGTTGTTGTCATGCTTCTCTGTGATTGGCACTGCAGCCGGTTTGAGAGCTATGAGACCAGTGATGTGACTGGACGAGAGAGTATTAATTAATCACCACACCATCCACTCCACTCAGCCCTTTTGCACTGCTGCACCTACATGAACCAAAAAAGCAGGTTCGCCTGGAGACGCACTCCAGTCTACACTCTGTGGTTAAGTAAAATAATAATAAAAGAAGATTTGAAAATTTGATTTAAATGTCAAAATGATTATCTATTTCCCCAAGCAAGGAATACTGTAGCAATCTGATATTGTGGTGTATGTTGAATTTTTTAAAGCCTTGTTTGTCTCGTAATTGACACTACACTGTGATCGAATGTTAGAATTCTGATGGTATCTGAATGAAGTGAATGTAACCCGACACTCACCTGGAACACAGTGAGCAGGGCCTGTGGGAAGTTATCGAACGTGCTCCTTTTGGTCACGGTCTCGTCAAAGTTGAACTTTCCCCCAAAAAGCTGCATGCCAAGCAGGGAGAAAATGATGATGAAGAGGAAGAGCAGCAGCAACAAGGAGGCGATGGACTTCATGGAGTTGAGCAGAGAGGCCACCAGGTTACTAAGAGATGCCCAATGACTGGAGAGGAATAAAATATATAAAACAAGTTACAAAGAATCCCAATATTTTCTCACATTTTGATATCCAGTAAGGAAAAAGGTAAAAACAGCTACTCACGTTATAAACTCTTCTACAAAGTACATTGGGGAACTTTTTGTGGATTGGGTAATAGGGCACGCATCATGTCAGTAAGAGACTGGACTTATAATTAGTTGTTTTCTTTTAAAAAACCTTTGTGCTCTTTTAAATGTGACTACAGCAGATCACAACAGCATCCAAACTCTGCGTAAGATGTCTGGCTACAAACGTAATGCCCTGTTAATAAGCTTACAAGTATATGTTTAATCTTCTTATTGGTGGAGCATCTCTATTGATAGCAAAGGGAAACCTTGCTTAATGCACAAGTCTGCATAGTACTAAAAACTGAAAAACCAACCAATCATGTTTTTTTAAATTGGAAATCATTGCCCCACCAATAAAATACCCTATAAAAACATGATTTTTTCTTATTTTATTTAAAAGAATAAAAGAAACAATATGGCCTGCCCTGAAACATTTAAGTAATCTCTATTGGATGCAGAAAACACATAACTTTCTCTTGCTCACCGTGTAACCTTAAAGATCCTAAGGAGTCGTACACAGCGGAAAACGGAGATGCCCAGCGGAGACATGAAAGCCAGCTCTACCAGGATGGTCTCTATGATGCCTCCACACACCACGAAACAGTCAAAGCGGTTAAACAGAGACACAAAGTAGGCCTGCAGCCCCAAACTGTACATCTTCACCAGCATCTCCAAGGTAAACATTGCCAGGAGAACTTTGTTGGCTACGTCTGGGGAGGAGAGGATAGGAGAGGACTTACTTTAGGAACTAATTATCAAATATCTCATGGTTAAGATTGACCAACCAAACAGAACAGAAATAGATACCCTGTACTTCAGTCAGCCAGTCTGGCTGGTTGTAGTGCTCAGAGGCGATGGTGAGAGTGTTGAGGAACACCAAGATGATGACCAGCCAATAAAACGTCACGGATTTCACGGCTGCACGACACTTCCTGCGGCAGAAACGGTTCCATCTTCGCCACTGACGACTGCAAAATAGATCCACTTTAGGATCAATGGTCAGGACACATAGAGCCATATTCAGAAGAGTTTAGCTACTGAGTAAGACTTTATAAGCCAAAATAAAACCTAATGTTTCTTTTAGTTAGAGATTTCATTCGGAATGAACTCAACTTTGGCCTTTAGGCATATGTATTTGATTACATTTCATTTCTCACATTATACAGTTATACATGTGGTGAAATAAAATGAAAGCACAACGTAACTTTAAATAAAGCTGGACAAATACTAATTATAAAGAGGACTGGGTTGGACTATAGGTGAGTAAACGGGGGGAAAAAACACAATGATGAAATCGTAGCGAGATCAGGATTAAGACTGGTTGATTAAAAATAAAACATGACAGACATTGGATCTCCCGCAAATCAATACATGAAAACATTGGGGATCTGAGCAATTCAAATACAAGGTAAGAATGAGTCATGCAAGATGAGTTTAATCGAATAAATGAATGAGGAAGGCATCTACCATGCAGTGTCATACAGTACCAAGGTACTAACCTGCACTTTGACTTAGTAATTTTTTGACTGGGGAGAATAAAAGATGAGGCAACTTTAAATAAAGGTCAGGCAATTGTGCACTCTCTGTAAAACAGCCATTGTGTCTATTGACTGTCCTTTATCTGGTCAATAATAAGAGGCCGACCTCTTTTTATTAGCTCATCACAATATTAATGTCACACTTACCACAGCGGTCCACAGCAGGGGGATTTGTCCTCCACTCCATTGTGATTGTCTGTGTTCACCGACTCTGTCTCACTAGTGGGCATGCTCGCTGTGGTATCACAAACACACATACACACAAAAAAGTAATGTGAGATTATAAGGTGCCAAGTTTACAAAAAGGTTAAGGTTTTAAAAACTGTGTCCTCTTGGAAACTTTACAATATAATAGATTTTTCTATTGACACACATGCATTTTTGGTTTGGCTTGGTTCTATTACAAGACCCAGCTACAAATGAACAAAACCAGTCATTTTAATTCTTAACTTTACATTAAACTCATATTTTTAGATCTTAGCTTTTGATTGTAAGCAGTCTCCAGTTGTTATTCTTCTACTTGTAGATGTGTCCTTACTTGTGAAATGTGATCTTTCTTTCACGTGACACACAGCTTATAAGCCAAGCCAAACCACCAGAAAACAAAAACAAAAAATACAGGTGTGAATAGAAAATGCTCAGGGTGACTCCTCCTCAAGGTTTGACATGATAATGATAATGACAAGGAAATTCAATAAGTTTTTTTCCTTAATTACAGAATGTTTTGTTCTCTATGATAGAGACTGACGGTATCCATTTTGGGACTGAGGGTCACATAGTTGCACAATGTGAAATCAACTTCAACACTGCTAAATAATGAAATTGAAAGTCTTTGCATAGATCAAGTCACAATGAGTACACGCTGCCAGACCTGAGTCAAATTGGACATTGTAAATAATTATTGCCATTTTTTAAAAACCTTTAATCAATTGAAACTCGCCATCAGAATGCAAATATTGTCACCCATATTAAAGAGTTTACTTGTGTTAAATGTTTTTTAACTTTAAAACTTTAAATCTTTTCGGTACTGATTGCATTTTCCAGTTGAAACATTTGATCAAACTATTTGGTCCAGGTCTGGTTACAACATACAGTATATTGGCAATCATATATACTGTACATGCATAACATATTGTCTTTATAAAGGACAAATTAAAGGAATTTAAAATGATTATGACTGGATGAGGGATCTGAGCACAAACACTTTGACGTTAACTGAAATTAACTTGAGACAACAACAATGTGTGTCAGGATGTAATATTTAAACTGGTACTAATATAAAATATATAAATATTTTGTCACAGTGAAATATATTATTCATTTAAAGTTTTCAGATACTTGATCGATACCTACAAGTAGACATAGCAACAGTAGTTTGATTAAAAATGTTGTTAAAAAAGATAATACTGCATCTTTCAACACTTTGAAGGTGCTTCTGTGTCATTGAAATGCTAAAAATGTAATAATGTTCAAGATTAATGGCAATATCTGTTGTAGGAGTGTTTTATTCATAACATTAGCGATATAGACACTTTTCCCAGAAACTTTGTTGCTTCCTGCAAAGATGTTGCTGTTCGGTAAACATCCCCCTCCGTTGTGAAATTTGGTTAGAGAGGATTCCCCCCCCATCACCCCATTTCATCTGTTCTACAGTACAAAGTATAGCAACTAGGTTTTGTTTGCTGGTAGGGAACAATGTGATGAAAAGGAGTTCAGAGATAATGAATGATAAGATGTATGCGTTTGATGAAATGGATTCACTTACGATAAGGATGGTAAGGATCACACTTTGAGTAATGAAACAAAGGGCAGGCAAACACAAAAGCAAAAACAAAAGCATAAGCAAAGCACGTGCAAGCAGAGTCAACCTCCAGGAGAGAGATGAACTGTTCTGATGAATATGTGCACAAAAAAAACCACGCACACACTCTTAGACACTCGCACGCACGCACAAACACATTTACCATGTGTCTCTGTGGACTGAGTGAACCAGCCAAACTTTCCTTTCTTCTTCCCAGTGAGGTCAGCCAGCGTGACCCCTTGGTGTTACCAACATGCAGTTCACACAGCCAGACAGCAGAAGAAGCAGTGAGTCAGTACACAGCAGAACAAGAGAGAGAGAGGAATGCACGGCAAGAGACAGCTGCAATACAAACTACTGACACTGCTACCATGTCCAGAAAAGCTACTAAACAAGTGTTCAGGACAAACAGTAATATCCTCTTGACTGCAGAATCTGAGCCTGGACTATGTCGTCCTACTACCGTAAAAATGAATCCATATTTACATATATTTACTTCTAGCATGAAGGGGATTGGCACATAAATATGAGAACAAAAAAACATTTTACACCAGATATTTGCTAACTTAAGTATAATAGTAGTATGTAGTAGACAATAGTAATAGATCATACATATATCAGTGAGACCAATATGCATTAGTTTATCACAGATCACAGAGTATTTGTGTTTATGTCAGCTAATAAATGACAAGAAATTGCAGTACAGAAATGCCAGTGATGTGTTTGAGGTAGTTTTGTAACAGTGGCATAATTATACTGTCCACCAGACAGTAAAATAACCTGCATATATCTTGGTCATAATTCTTTAAAAAAGTAACCATACTCAATGCTCAATAATATTGGTCTCAAAAATCCAGTATAGGTCACGAGTAATTTTAGGTCTAGGATTTCTGGACAGAGTAACAATCAAGACAATATGAGACTAGAAAGGATTAGCAATAACTTTAGTACACAGAAGATAGAAGGCAGAGAAGAGAACTGTTGGCAGGAGACGGAGAGGAAAAAAACAAATGTTAGCAGCAAACTACAGAGAGTTTTTTACAAGGCACACAGACACTGCAGGAATTAAGGAGAGAAGGTTACTGTGTTGTCTTGGGTATCTAGTCTACAACAAAAGCAGAGGTAAAAGCAAGGCAGTTACTAGAGGATTTAAAACAAAGCACACAGGTACACATGTATTATAATTTGTGAAACATTTTTTAGATAACATGACTGGGAATTATATGAAGTTGCATTTCGAAATAAACAGTAAAGGTGACTGGGCCTTTGCTGTCCGGGGCCCTCAGCTGTAGAACTCCCTGCTTGAGTCCTCTTTTAAATCTCTTCTTAAAACGTCTATCTTGTGGCTTTTTCTTAACTGATGGTATTTGTTGTAATTATTTGATCTATTAGCACTTTGTAACTTTGTTTTGAAAGGTGGTATCTAAATAAGTTATTAATGTAATGATTATTTATATGTCTAGACCCTGAAATAACAATACAAGTCTCCATTTCGTGTCCTCTGGCTTTTTTTCTATTATTGTCTATCATGAGGTCCTTGTGATTAAAATACATACGACATTGTGAGAACTTACTTTAAACACTAGTGTTTTTACTATATTATATATATAAATATTTATACACTATACTTTTCAATTAACTGGTGATCAGACAATTTTAATACAAAATGACATCTGAGTGATTTTAGGTTCATGAATCCCAATTTCTGATATGGGTCAGGTGCAGATACTAAAGAGAGAGAAGGAAGGAAGCATGAAAGCAAGAAAGTTAGTGTGCTGCCGGCATGACAAGGAAGTTCTTGTAGCTGGTAGTGTGCTACCTGTGCCATGACACTTCCACTACAGATCAACAAAGTCAGACATGTCCAATGATGACCAATTAATTATTATCTACTCAGAACAATAGACATGGGCTAGTTTTGTAGTACAACCTAAGTGAAGCAGGTATCTGGACAAAATAAAAAATGAATAAAATCATCTTAAATAATAAAAGTCTTTCCAAACCAGTGTTGTGCTCCCACTCCATCTTTCTCTATTCAACAAATGGCTGAATTTCAAAAGACTCAACAAAAAGCCTACAGCAGCAGATTTTTGCATCATGTAAAAACATAAAATGAAAGACTGTAGGCTGCTGCCGAGTGCACAGCAAGGCAGAACACACGTGTTTTCTGCATCTAATCAAACTAAAATATTTTACCACCCTATGCTTAACTCCTGTGCATAGGTGGTGCAACAACAAAAGCACTTGTCTGACACCACTTGCCCCACAGCTCCAACATTTTCCATATATTATTGAGTCTTTCTACAACAAAAAGAAGATATATAATATTGCATATTGGAGTTTTAAAGTTCTAATACTCCAGATTTTCATGAAATCAATTCACATTACTTTTACAGATTCAGGAATGATGCAAAAAACTGATGCGAGGATGAGAAGACAACTGTAACTGTGGAATACAGGATGAAGACATACAGAAGAAATGTGCGTGTGAATGGAATAATTTCCGTTATTTGAATTCTGTGCTAGCTGTCTCAACAGAAAACCAAGCAGCATCAGCAACAGTAACCTCCTCCAGACCAGAATAAGCAAATATGTTCTCTCTCAAATGCACACACACCACCGAACAACCACATTTATCCCTGTGTTGTCATGGTGACCAGCACACACAAGGCCACACCATAGAGAAGACCAAAAATCACAGCACTGCTGTCAAACACTTGTTATGTGCTACTTCTGATGTCGCTACCATGGCCAAAGTCACAGATTTCACTCGCTTACTTCACAGCCCTGCTCACCATCCTTTTTTTTTTTTTTTTTTACTTTTAGCACTAATCAAGGTGGAAAAAAAACATAATGTAGGGTCAGTGTTTCACTCTACTACAGTCCCCTCTGAGTAGCACACATGGTTGCTGGTTGGTGGATCCACAGAAAGGGGCTCAAACTTGCAGAGAGTTCATGTCTGCATTGATCAATTCAGTTTCCATCTCCATGTGTAATACAGTGATGTTATTTGTATGTGCCATTTTTTGTATGTTATTTGTATGTGCCACATTTATATTACTATAAACACAGTGTGATACTGCAGAAGAAGTGATGTGAGCAAACAGAAGACACTCACAGTAGTAAATAATTCTATCCTACCCCATAAATAAAAAGTGAAAACATGTCTTAAGAAGAGTACTGTAATACTAACCTGTTACGTGTATGTATGTAACAGATTTCTGGAATGATTCACTCTTGTAGAAATGGCCTATTGTACCAAATTGCTCAAGATGATGCCTGAAGAAAGATACATTTTATTAAAGGTTGAACGTATCTTTGTAAGGCCACATTTGTGTGTCGTCTAAATTCAGCAGCATGTGTCCCTTTGTACTGGATGCGAGATTTGATTCGTTGTTCTTCATTTATGAATGTAACCTGTCAGTAGGTCAGTGGAGCACTTTCATTTGATCACTCTTCACATGATTGAAACAGTCAACATCTAATTGTGGGGAAAAGTGTTATTATTACATATCACAGTCACACAGCTGAGGCAGGGCAATTTGTTCCAGACACATAAAACATGTCTTTTATAAAACATTAAAGGCAAAACGGATATATGCGTAACTGTATGCATATTCACCTGCCACATTTCACTGTCAATGGGGCAAAGACATATGCAACAGTATTTAAATGCAGAAGAACTTGAAGAGCTTGGGAACTCACAGCTCTGCTTGCATTCTTCATTTCCCTGCTTTTGACAAGGATACAGGGACAAAACAAATTAAAATCCAGGTAACTTACGGTTGCGTTTGCCCTCCTCGTCTCCTTCCTCTTCGTTTTCGGGGTCGATGTCCTCGGCCTGGGTGATCCAGTCCAGGTAGCCCTTCAGGTCTTCCTCTAACTGCTGCTTCTCACGTAGCTTCTGGAAATCTCCCCGAGCCTTGGCCTTCTCTCGCTCTTTGGAAAACTCTCTGGACAGGGCAGAGCATAATGACAGCCAGACCTGAGTCAGCTAAATACTGCACAGGATCAGAACAGATGTTTCTGTGCCTGACAGGCACCAAACAATCAATCCGTCCATTTTTTAAAACCTGCTTATCCTGTTCAGGGTCACACAACTGACAATAACATGGTTTTTGAACCATTTTCAATATTCTTATGTTTGTAACAAATTGGTGGAATTCAGCACATCAAAACAAATCATAAGTTACAGAAAAGAAAAAAAAGAAGCAAGAAGTAAATGCAGGCGCTCTTAAAACCTACCCGCTCAACACACCCAAAACCAAGTTGAGAACAAAGAAGGATCCAAAGATGACAAGACTGACAAAGTAGACCCACGGCAACTCAAAGCCCATTGCATCATTCATCTAAATAGAAGGAGAAAAGAAGATTACACATATTAGACATTGTTTATTCATATATCAGGTTTCATAATTGACACATGTTCTCTTCTTTTTCATATAATTTCTTTTCTAAATGAATAAGTTTCATATATGCATAGCCTACACTTCTTTCCAGTTTCAAAAAACTTGTCTTTGTGAATTCAGCAGTTTTTCTCTAGTAAATCCCAAGAGACACAAAGACCTATCTGAAAATTACAGGACAAAAAAAGAAAAGAGAACGTGAACAAGGTCTTAAAATTCAAAAAGCAAACAGTGTTTAGCGCTCCAGGTATTTACAGTTTACTTCCAGGCACAGCCTTAAAAAGTACATTTTTGAAAGTAAGTAATCCCATGTGCTGTCATTAGTGCAATTGTGTAGTTTTCATGCTCAAGGGAGACATTGATCCAGCAATGGATTTTAAATAACACGGATTGGAGGCAGTTCAAAGTCTTAATGTCAGAGGAGAAGAGATCTTCAACTCTGAGCTTCAACTAAAACAGGAACTGTGACCACTAGAGGGCATCATGTTTAGTAGGGAGTAGAGGCGAATTAGAAGATGTGACTGTCTATTAGTATGTGGCTGTTGCAAATGGCCACACTACAGAACTTAAGAGCCTTTTAATAGAGCTGTTAGGCAAAGAGTCACTTAGAGTTGATAGCAGGAGTTTGTCCATTTATAACCATGCAGCTGGGTTTTAACAGTCTAAATAATCCCTACACACTCGACACTTAACTTTTCTTCGCCCTGTGTACATGCATGCAATTCTACTTAACCACTTCTATACCATCTAAAATAGCATAACATAAGCTGGCATGGCGAAGAGGACACAAAGTGCTGCTTCTGCCTCCAGCACAATACACAGCCACCCACCCTGCAGCGATACATGACTGAGGTCAGATTTCATCTATCTGCCTTTATTATCTATCCATCTATCTATGCTTCTTTTAGGTTTATCGAGTCTCCTTCCTTTACCATTATAACAGCAGTATTAGCAAGGGATTGCCATGGTAACACATAAATGCATAAGAGAAGTAAAGAGTGTGCCTGAGAGGGAGAGAGGATGACAGAGAAAGAGAAGGAGGGAGAGAGGGTCATTATTTCTAAAACGAGGGTCTCCATCAATAAAAAGGGTGTGGGTGGACTGTGATGAAAACTCTGACTTGAGCTTTAAGTGTTTTGCTTATTTGTTTAACACTTTTATATGTCATCTTATTAACTTTGTCCAATTTACAATCATTTGCAATGTCAATATAATATCTTATTTAAAACATTTTGAATTGTCTTGTTTTTCAAAGTTGCTAAACAAATAACCTCGCCAGAACAAGACTAACATAAATCGGAATTCTACCATCCTTTAACTTAATATTTCTGCGATAAAATATAATATAAATACTTTCATAATCTAAAAGAGGAAACCTTACCAGCAAATAAGGCAATTCGATATGGGGCAGTCATGACAAATATGCCACCTTGTCTTGAAAATGCCCAAGTTCAGGATGGCAAGGATAGTCACAATTTTGTCAAAATTCCTCAGAATCACCATAGTACCCAACATTTTGGATGTAACAAAATATTTTAGTGAAAATCTCAAATCTCGAAAGCACCAAAATATGGTGCCCCTTCATCAGAGTCATTTTGATTCAGAGTGGCAGATTACCCAGTAGAGAACGTCGGTCCAGCCCTCCATGGTGATGCACTGGAACACAGTGAGCATGGCAAATAAAAAATTGTCAAAGTTGGTGATGCCGTTGTTGGGGCCTTGCCAGCCCTCTCTGCAAACTGTACCATTGAGCAAGCAGTGACGGCCGTGCCCTGATACCGCACACGGCGTGGACTCTTCTTCCACAAGGGCACCTGGGGGCACAGACGACAGATGAAGCTACTGTTCTACAGTGTTTATGTTGGTGCATGATGATCACTAATATCTTCATGGTTTAAAACACTTCACAAACCCACCACATTAAGTATTATGTCGGATAAGATGACTTGATTGTATTGTAGAAAGGTTTGTGGTCAACATGGAAACACTGACATGACATGAAAACAACAGCACACTGCTTTATTTGTTCATACTCACAACTCGCATTGGTTGTCCATTGTTGAGTAATATAATCTTTCTTATAATATCTCTATTACATACAAGGATTTACATGATGTCGCTATTAGTGAACCTCTGACCCTCTACTGTCATCAGAGACCCTGCCAGTTTAGGTCTTTGGGATGTCGCCTTTCTCTCAAAACCCCTTTTGTAACTTGTATTAAACTCCACATTATATTCTATTGTAAGACTGTGTATTACTTTGTCCTAATTTTGCTTTCATGTTCTCTTACTCATTTTATCCTATGTCCTGTAACTGCATTTTCTTTTGATTCTTTTGCAAAGTTTTTCTGAAATTACGATCTTTATCATTACTATAATTACGGGTCATACTCTAGGTTACACTTTATTACTAGATGTTCTGTCATCATGTGGGCATTATATAACCATTGCAGACAATGACACAATGAAACAGACACATTGACTACACATACACACACACACATACTGTATATATGCCTAGTGAGCCAATAACATGTTAAACTTTCCCTTCACATGTGCACACAAATTCACACGTGTTTTGCTGTAGACACATGCCACCCCCCCACCCCCGCCACCACTACCTGCTTACATATAAAAATCACAAGCAAAGTGTCTTTCTCTGGGCCAACAGAACAGGCACAAGTGAGGGAGGATTAAAGCGAGCTCCCATCTCGCTCTGTCATGACCTCTCGACCTAAGTCTACAATGCTTCTCCTGACATCCACGAGCAAAACGATACAAACAAATCAAAGAGAGAAAGCGAGGTAAAGGAGGGGGGTGTAGGTGATAGGTGTGTGAGAGAGAGAGGGAAAGAGAGAGTGACTTAAGCTGCTATTCTCCTGTCCATCAGCCATTTTAGAATACGACAGATTGATAGCTGTTAGTAATAAACTTCAAATACTGTACACATATACATACACACATGCATAAAAGCACAATTTAGCCGACCTTCTTTAATAACTGCCAGGTTGGAAGCAATGCTAGAGTAAAGATCAGGCCTGTTTACATAATAGCCAAATATAAGTCATTTAATCACTGGATTTAATCTACCATCTGTTGTTCCGTCCTGTTTTCAGTAGTTTGCCACCATTCACATACAAGGTACATGTGTCCATTCATTCTCAGGGACTAAATCCTGTATATATCCTAAAATGAGACGTTTCATACTCTAGGTTGGCTGTGGAACTAAATTTAATGGCATGAAATTCCCTAGGAAAGTCTCATGGCAAACAGTGGGGGAAATAATCAACATAAACCATACCCGTATTTATCACGTAGCATGTGGCATGCATTTTGCCAATAAACAGCTCCAGGCCGATGATGGCGTAGATGATAATGACAAAGAGGACCAGCAGAGCGATGTGAAGCAGGGGAACCATGGCTTTAATAATGGAGTTCAAAACCACCTGTAAACCTGCAAACAAGCAGAGAGGTCAAGGTCAAAGGGAACACACACACATACAGAGATATACATGTATGTACCCTGGGTTTCCCCAAATTTAAGTTGACACCCATATGTGCGCATGCGCTTGTAAGTGCGTGCAGCCCGATACAATCGCTCCGCTCGTCTTACTTGCTCTTTTAAATCTTTTTGTTATTTAACTCTGTACTTATGGGTTTTTTGTTTGGTG
>JAVQJD010080039.1:0-20588 GCA_036023655.1 Nannoperca australis
TATAGACATTATTATATAGACAGGTGTGTGCCTTTCCAAATCATGTCCAATCAACTGAATCTACCACAGGTGGACTCCAGTTAAGCTGTAGGAACATCTCAAGGATGATCAGTGGAAACGGGATGCACCTGAGCTAAATTTTGAGCTTCATGGCAAAGGCAGTGAATACTTATGTACATTTGATTATCTTAAAAAAATGAATTTATTCCATTTTTGAAAAAGGCTGTAACATAACAAAATGTGGAAAAAGTGAAGCGCTGTGAATACTTTCCGGATGCCCTGTATATACTTATTTGACAATGTGTTACTGGCACGAAGACATGTATCTAAGTATTCACACATACACACGTACATATATAAGTACAGTAATTGAGTAAATGCACTTAGTTACATTTCACCACTGGTTTGCATATCTGGCTTTAAAATGTATGCTCTCCACTCTAACAATGAATGGATTATCATTTGAGGTGCTTATTAAAATGTTTCACCTTTTTGAACAGAAACAATGTTCTGTTGTGTAATTTTAATGTTCAATAACAGTATTTTCATATTCAATGCTTACATCTTTCTTTGAATGTTTTTAATTTGTCATAGTATGTCAGACTTTCATACAAGAAGTCAGATGCCTTACACCCCCATCCACCACCCCGACCTCCATAGTCTTACTTTTTGCCTTGCTACAAAAAGGTCACTCTAGTTTTTGCATCAGCAATGTAAATCTTGTGCTGCAGGATCAACCAGTATAAAGTTCGAAAATAAGGCTGATATATGACAGCAAAACAACATATGACGTTAATAGGAAAGGGGGTGAAATGGGGGTTGATTACATTACAAGTAAGGGCCCTCCCTGGTAGTACAGATGTTTCCAGCTTAAGTCCAGAATAAATGCTGGGAGCAGGTGAGGCATTGAATCCAGAATCGAGATCAGACTTTGCTGCCTCTTTGCTGCAGCCCTCCTCTTCTTTTGTCTCTCTACCAGTAAATGGAAGAAAGTTTACTGCACTGTCTCTGTGTATCAGTGAAGAGCATTCTCTCCTACACAACATAGACACAAAGGCTGCATTGCTGACAACACCAAGGCACCACAGAACCGTGACTGTAAGGCTTTTGCCAGAGCTGAATAGAAAAAGCTGCAAGCTCTTTATATTTAGAAATATTCTGTAGGAAGGCATGCTGCTAGGGATTTTTTAAAATAATTTTATACTGATAATACAAATGTTTTACTCCCTTCACTATCAACTTGTGAAGGGTCTGGTGTATTCCGATGGTATGTAGGATACTAAAATGGCTTTATGAAACAAAAATCTATGGGATGCGTTTGGAAAAAATGCACACACGTGCTAGCATGAGCTAATTGAGAGTTAGCTGTGGCTGTGACTGCAGTGCCACCTCAATGTAACATGAAACATACAGAACTTAGCATAGCAGCACTCAGTCTCACTCCCTTCCCAGCCATATATTATGCCTCAGGGCTTCACTCCACTCTATTTGAAGTACAGGTTTCTCTGACTTTGTTAAAAAAGGCCCAGGAAGTGTGAAGTGGCTCCAACACTAAAAGTGTGAAGGACTCGGTTGTTAGAGCATTTTTATCTGAAATGCTTACAGTTTTGTTCAACCTGTATCATAGGCCTTAACATCTAAGGTAGCTTTAGGCTTGGATACATATCTAAAGACTGGAAGCAGGTAAAAACATCTAACCTGGCTCCCTTCACAGATCAAAAATTAATCTACAAACACTTCTAAAGTTCACAAATGAACATGTTGTATCCTGTTTATTTAATTCTTTCCAAAAACAGAAATGTAAAAACAACATGTTTTGGATTCAAAGGGGGTTACTGTGCATTGTCGTGAGCTCTCTCAGCCACCATACAAAATAGACAAATAGCTGTGTACATTTTATTCTAAATGTAAAATAATAATAAAGGACATTGTTAAGAAAAATGAAAAGAAGCTCTTTGCAACAACCTACCAATTACCCCCACGCTTTGAATTTTGAGTAATCAATGCACAGAGTACATAAGTAAAACACGTATTTGAAAATGATAACATATGTAGGGCTACAACAAACCATTATTCTAATTATTGATGGATTGTTGGTTAATTATTTAGTCTATGAAAGTGTCAACCCATTACAACTTCCCAGAGCCCAAATCGACGTCTTCATGTCTTGTTTCTTCCCTTCAGACAATCCAAAATCCAAAGATATGTCATTCACTGACATAAATAACAAAGAAAAACAGCAAATCCTCACATTCAAGAAGGTGGATTTCAATTGTATTTCAATCGAATAATCAATTATTAGACAAATGGTTGCAGCTCTAAACACATATATTTAAAATTCAGAAGTCCACATATGTGACAGAAACCCCAAACAACTCAAAATCAAAGCTATAATTATGCAGGATGCAATAAATCATCATTAAACCATTTCAAGGTAAGCAGCATCATCCATTCTGCAGTTCTTGCATGCCACAGGGTAATGAATGGAGTAATACCTGTACAATGTGAAACGCTCTTCCACTTTCTCTACATTCCTTCAGCTTAACTCTGCACTATGCTGCCTTTGAGAAACGGTATCACAGCAAGACCAGGGTTTAGACTTGGCCATGCAATATCTACTCAGCCTGTGTGCTTAAGGTTTGTGTAAAACTGATGCACTGTAAGTGTGTTCACACCTCTGAAGCTACTGCTGTTACTTGACGTGTCAATGGGAAACACCAGCAAGCCTGTGGAAACTGAGGAGACGGAAGAGGGGATGAGATGCTTATGAGGGATTAAATGGAGAAGAAAGGAGTCAGGAAATGACAGAGGAGTAGGTCTGGGGATAGAAGTAAAGAAGGTAAAATAGGAGGGGATGGAGAGAGAGGAAAAACAAACAGGAGGAAAACCATTTGAAATCTTCCTACATGTTATGTCAACTTCCTCCAGAGAATGTCAAGTGTAACCTTTTTGACAGTCAGGAGAGAAGACTCAGCAGTGCTAACAGGCATTAACGTTTAGGTAAGGACTTATGAAGGAAATGCCATCTAGCTCTTCTTTTTTACAGCACGGATAGAGGCTTGAGTATTTGGAAACTACAGCATTCAACATTTTGTAATTTGCTACTGCAGAATGAATATAAATGATATTTTACTGCACAAAAGTAGGAGGATGAGGAGGAGACAGAGGAGGGGAGGGGAGGGGAGGAGGATGAGGAGGAGACAGGAGGAGGAGACAGAGGAGGGGAGGGGAGGGGAGGAGCAAAGCAAAGGGAACGATGTCAAAGCAGCACCGTTTGCACTCAGACATGCTTTGAGGAAACGGTAACAAGGACTGAACGTAGAGGAGAAAAACTGAAACTAAAGTATCGATCCCATTGCGCTAGTATCGAGCCGATACAGATACCAACGTTGGTATCGGTATTTGGATCGACCCACCCACCCCTAATTCCTTCATGGGTTAAGATCCCAGGTGAGTGTGCCCTGAATCCAGAGCATGCCTATATTACAGACTATTGACCTCATAGGTGATCAGGCTCTCAATGCTCTCCACAACCATTCTACACAAATGTGCTTCATAATATTTTCAAATTGTGTGAAGATATTGACCTGTTAAGGCACTGCAACAGATTGAGTGATATAAACACACAGGACCTGTTACAGGAGGTGAGGATACTCATAATACTCCAAAAGGAGCAGCCTCAGCATTTCATACCCTTCGTTTTCAGACAAACGTTTCACAACTGTGAGATTGCTCTAAGAATTCTTCTGACTAACCCAGTGACTATGATACCAGGGTTACAGTGGTAACTTTCCAAAGTTGACTATTTGCATACATCAGTGCCTCGGGACAGACTGTGTACACTTGCTGTTCTTTCCATTGAAGAGAACTTTGCATCCAAGATGTGTTTTTTGTGGCCTTAAACTAACCACATGTGAATGTATGGTCACATTTTATGTCATTTTGTTTATGGTTTGATTTTGGGAATGTCCTTCTGTGAGAGGCCCATTCTAATTTTGCTTTAAGCTTTAAAACATGTATAACCAAATACTAGGGCTGGGAAAGTTAACGTGTTATTATTGCGTTAACGCATTAATTAACGGCAAACTATTTTAGTGTACATTAACGCAGTTTTTTTCATTATTATTTTGAAAGTCCGTTGCTCACTGCTCACCGTTGACTACATTGGATGAAGTGTGTGGGAGAAATATAGATAAACAAAAGAAAAACAAACTAACAAATGGCACCACTAAGTGGATATCTACAAACTGCAAGCCGGTGAAGAAGTCGTTCTGAGGAACGTTCTTAGGATCGCAACGAATGAAGAAGAAGAAGACACGAGTTGTATGAAAAGGAGAGGACTACAAAAGCGACGGCGTTACAACATGCACCAACTGTTGCTTTCTACTCTTAAACTTCCCTCCATCTCTTTATTTCTTTATCCACCCATTTCTCTCTTTGCGTCAGTCTGTCTTTGTTTTCTTGCCTCTCTCTCTCTAAGGACACACAGAGCCAGCGAGTGCAGGAAAAAGTCAATGATTTCTAAAGGTCCCGAGTCCACCACTATCAACACAGCCCCGGCTCCAACTGCCTTGTGGGAAGAAATAATCTAGCCATCAATACCTCCTCCCAGATAATGTCAGGCCTTCCAGACCAATGCACAATTAACCCTCCTCCAACCCCCTCCCTCCACTTGCAAACACACACACGCACAACTGTGTACCCTGTCAGCGATAACACTGGAGCAATGATTTGTGAAATAATCTTGCTGAGTACAGAGAGAAAACTCAACAAAAAGCCACATCAAACCTCATCTTCAACACAGTGAAACCCATCTCCCAGTTGCCATGAACACTTTGCGCCTTTTTAAACACATTTGAGACCAGTTTTATCTGCATCATGTCTTGTTAATTAGCGGTTTGTATGATTAAATCCGCCAGGGGATTCTTTGATGTCGACTGAGCTGGTGGGAGACACTTGTAGGCTCCATTTGAACTGATAAAATCTGTTTCAGCGCTCAGTGATGGGAAAATACTGGCCTGGGAATGGACACACACACACACACACACACACACACACACACACACAGACACACACACACACACACACACACAAACACACACACAGGTAAGTGCGACTACATGAATCTGTCACAACTGAGCTTGTTGGCATATTGCATTTCTATGACTATAGAGAGGAAGATGAGACGTCCTGACAAATCTGAATACCTTCATCACTTTGGCCTCTTTAAAAACTTCACTCCATTCCATTGCACATGACACTGATGAAAACAGTCTTTCTTCCAATGCCCCTCTCTAATCTGCTCAGCTGTGTCAACCTGACATCTTATTGCACCTCCTAATACAATTACATGCATAATACAGCCTTTAGATGGAGTTTATTCCAGTTTTGCACAGATGAATGAATGCACTGAGTTGGGATACATTATTGGAATGCATGTGCAGATCATGTATAATGCAGGCTAATCTGGTAGGCAGATATGGCAACCAAAATAGAAACTGTGATCTTTGATGCAACACTGCTGAAAGCATTTCATTATCATAATTCCATACAATTACACATTTCAACCAGCCGGATGAGAAAGAATGGGCAGTGTCAGAATAATGGGGGTTTGGGGGAAGACCCAGGGTCTGACAATAACGCTTCAAAACCTCTTAATGTCGGCAACATGTCTGGTGACGTTGTAATAATAACAATGTCATGATAACATGACTTCCAGATACCTTTTTGGTCACTTTTCTTTGATCTTTGCTCTCAATCAAATGCAACATCACATTTCAGCTCTCTTCTAAGCTAAGGGGAGCACCTGTGCACTCCCATAGAATACATGGAGAGGTGGGGGGCGCTGCTGATGAGAAACAAGTCTCCCGTGCAGTGTTCGTGCGCAAAGAATGTGCGACGCGCTCCCGCTGCGCTCATCCTGTGAAGAATCTGGACGATGGTGACATTTCTGACAGAGAAGTGTAGCCTAACACCAGAGGGGTGAGGTGGGGATAGTGGTGCTCCTTTCTTCAGGCTGCCCCCCCCTCCAAAAAGGGTTGAGAGGACTCCCCATCCACCCCCCCCCCCGCCCCCCCCTCAAAAAAAACAAAACAAAAAACAGTCAAAGTGTCTTCCATCCTTACCGCATAGCAGCTGCATCCAGGCGCACGTCTTGTAGACCGTGGCGGTGTTGCAGAAGAAGAAGAGGGCGAAGCAGCCGATGCAGCTGAGGATGAGCACCATGGACATCAGCACGAAGAAGGAGGCCGCCTTGAAGGCTCCCGATGGGATGGAGCTGAAGTCGGAGAAGCTGCCCTGGCACTGGAGCTCCCGGTTGGAGTTCCCGTTGCCCACGCAGTAGTGAAACAAGCCGAAGTAGCCGGCTTGGGGAGTGTTGACGCTGTCGCCGATCCAGTAGGGCTGGATGAACACCACCACGTTGATGATGGCCAGGCAGATGGTGAATATTGCCCACAGGACCCCGATGGCCCTGGAGTTGCGCATGTAGTTGTCATGGTAGATTTTGGAGGCTTCCTGCGAAGGCAGCATTTTTCTCTCCCACCCCCCCAGCCCCCCCGCAAAGCAGCGTCAGTGGTGTTCCCCTGGTCTTGGTCTGCCTTTTACCCTACTCTATCCGTAGGTAGAAAGAATGAAGTACAATTATTTAAAAAAAGAAAAATTCCTCAAATGTCCAACAAATGTCCAGAGACTGGTGTTCTGCCTCTCCCACAGAAACTCCACCAACTAGCAGATCTAGATCCTGCTCTTTTTTGGATTAGTCTCACATCCAAATGCCCCCCCCTCCTCCCTCCCTCTGCCCCTCAGATCAGTCAATCACTTCAGTGGCGAAGCGTGATTCAACTGACGGGAAAAGCCTCCCCTGTCCTCCGCTCCTCTCAGGAGAGCCGACAGTCGAGCTCACAGAGCCACAAGCAGCGGCCGATGATGGACGGGATGAGCAGCATTGTCTTCTTCCAGCACTTCAACCCCGCCTAACGGTGTACGCTCTGCGCTGCAAGTCAGACCCAACGGGCTTCAAAGAAGACACGAGATGCCCCCGCCGCGGTCCCCAGAGATGACGGTGGTCCTCCGAATAAAGGAGATCCGAAATAAATAAAGGAACACGCTGACGCGGCCTTTGACATTCTTCACTCAAGAATGAAAACTTGACAGAGAAAAAGCAACATTTGACACATCCACGAAAGTCCGAGTATGGATGAAAAATGTATTAAAATATAAATCAATCCTCCAACACTGCACACACCGACAACCCCGCAACTGTGCTTTGTGACTCTCGCGCACTCTCTCCAGTCTCTCTCTGTCTCTGCGTGCGACCGAGGAACGTCGACGACTTGTGGATGATTTTTGATATTACAGAAATGTGACCCCCCCCCACACACACACAGCGAAACCTCCTTCCCCCCTCTCTATACTTACACACACACACACACACACACACACACAAGCTACATCACTGATCAAATAAGTGTTGGAGGGCTCAAGGGTTTACTACAGGCTATTTTAACCCTTAAAGAGAGCAAGGTTGAAGAAAGGCATTTTGAACCCTCTACTGTAGGTTATTTAGCCTACAATAATCACTTCCAGGAGACCTTCAGGAACTTCAGGACTCAATCAAACCCACCAAATTGGCCTGAAAGCAGCACGTAGGCCTATGTGTTTGTGGTCATTTGATTTATTAAAACATTGACTGGCATTGTACAACTCTGTATATCAATTGACATAAAAATAAGTTCTGTTTTATTTTCTAGGCATGCAGGACAACATTTAAGACCTTCATTGATATTGTCCTTTCATGTTGCATATTCTTAAATAAATGTGTAGTTATTCAAATCAGCAAACCTGAACTGATATTTGTGCAAATACCAACCATACACACTAAATTACTGTTTAAACTGTGGGTTTTTTCGCCTAAGGATTCCATGCACATTAGGGTTTTTTGGTCATTTGAAATAAGGAATTATTTTCATTTGATTGTATAATTGTTCGTTATTATTATTCTTTTTATGAGACCAAGAGAGTTATCAGTAAACATGTTCAGTTCTTGACTCTATTTTTAATTCTGTGTTTTACACTGAAAAAAACTTGATTATAATAAAGTGAATATTAAAAAAGATTATGGCAAATAACATGCAGATCTTATCTCATGAGGTTGCTTCACACATGGATGAATGTAAGAAAAGCAGAGTGGTCGTGTTTGCACATTAAGAGTTCATCATCTGTGTGTCTTCATACTGACTGCTGGATTTGACTTTCACAATCTAGTGTATACATTAATATCACAGGATCATGTTCCCCAATACCATAAAGCTGCCCTTTGAGACATAACATAAATGTCAGACACAATGTAAACTAAACTGGGTATGGCAGTCGTGCTGGGGTGGACTGTTCCAGATTGAATTAACTCTTGAGAGGACATTTATTCTGCTTTCTTTGTAAACTTTTCACTGTGGTATAAAAAAAACCTGAACGTTTGTTTGAGGATCATTATCATGAATTTTATGTTCACATGACACTTAAGGTTTTTATGATGGCTAACCAAAAAGAAAGAAAAAGAGAGAGAGAGAGAGAGATTTCTTATATTATTTTTAATAGAAGTACTGTGGGTCAGAAATATGATCAGCCAGTCATGGATGGGCTTGATCGTCTACCATTCTTAAAGGGGAACTCCACCAATTGTAATCATCACAGTCTGTTTCTCTGTGTTGGGTGTTCTACTGTATATGCGAACACCCTAATCCTCACCCCAGAGGGAGCCGTTTGAAGTCTGATAAATGTCCTTGTGATGGCGCCGGATGGGGTTGAGGACTACAGATGTAAAAATGAAAACAATCTCAGGGTGGCGGGCGGTGGTTGCAGTTTGGGATGTGATAGCTTACTGTACCATACTCTTCATCTCTGCTTGACATTTGTGGCTTGAGGCTACATTATAGCCTCTGCTATGACACAGACAGACTAGTTCAATTGTGGAAGGTAGGCATTAGGGTTTGACAAGGAAGAAGAATGGTTCTGCTCCATCAATATATATCCTTTTTTTAAGTGTCCCTTCAACTCAAAAGAATATTTGATTACTCTGGCTTGTTTTATGGTGAATAGGAGGATATTTGTACATTTGAATTGGGCATTTGAATATTTGAGACTGTTTCGTGGTATGTTATTCAAGTTATTCCATCGTCTATCATCATCAATACCAATACAATAATAAAACTGATCATATTTATTCAAGAATCAACGTACATGAACTGCACAATGAAATGAAAATGTAAAATATGTATTTATGCAGCCAATGCATATTCAAACATCCCCTCCAGACATATTTTAAAGCATATAAAATACTCTGCTTTGAATAATAATTTGTGGCTGATATGTTTCTTTATGAATTGGTGTTTTGATATGTGTCACATTTTGTTAGTTGTTTATTGAAAAAGAATAAAAAACGAAATGTCTGGCTTGTTTTAACATTTTAGGACACTCTGTTTTTTTGACTAGGGGGATTATGGAAGCCATACAATATAATAGAAGTTATAGTTTAATTGGCCAAGAATGAAACTGCTTGTAGCCCCAGGAAAGATTTCCCGAGTAAACAAAGTGTGGCCGCAGACGGTCCATCATCGATCGTTCAACAACGAACGTCATACAAAGGGGAGGTGGCTGTCACGTGGTCCTGCCAGCTTCCTGTTTACCGCCTGTTGTACCTTTAGACTGTAGTACACACATTGCAACACCACTCTTCACTGCACTTCTTCCACAACAACAGATGCAGCATTGAGAGCCTGCAGCCACGGGACTGTCTACTGTATAACTTTATTCCGTGTGTCGGCATGGTCGTGGTAACTAAGGAGACATGAAGACGTAACATTGATTAAACGTGAGCAGGCCGGGAACGATCCTGGAGATTTCCTGACTCCAGCTGACCGGAGTTCGGTTAGGTGCTGAGAGTCGGGCATCACTTCACCAGATGTCGCAAACGCAGAGAAAGCACTGGTGATGTGGAGGACTACAATGCTCTAAAACGGTCTCAAATTATTAACATTATACGTGGGTTTTGAGTCAGTACAACCAACCTACGCCTGGGAAGCTGAGCTAGCCTGTTAGCTAGCCGCGCTAGCTCCGGAAGCAGCGGAAGCCGCCGCGGTGTGAGTGGCTGGCTGTGCGGGCTGGCTGACTGCTTGTGTTGGGAGAGTGGAGCAGCTCGCCGGTGCCCTGAATTCAGGAAGACTCCCCGGTTCCGGCCCCCTCAAACGGGCAGTCAGGAAAAAGCTGGCTGGGAAGGGATGGCCTCGTCGGCCTTCCCGTTCCAAAGGACAAGGCTCTGCGGTGTTTGAAGGAGGTCGAGTTCGGCTAGAGGCCACCACCGCAGGTCGAGGCGCTATGATGGCCGCCTGCCCCTCCGCGGCCGGCGGCTTTACGGCCTCCGGGCTGTCGGCCAGAAAGAGCGAGGAAATAGCAGATTTGATAGATTTGTTTTCCAAGATGCAGTACAGAGCAAAGGAAGTCACTCCTCGGGTAAGATTGGGGTCATCATTTGGTGTGCTTTAGCTACTTGTGGGAATGATTAGACCAAGGGTTATGTAGATGCATGTTTTCAGTTGCTGGTGGAACCCCTCTCCTGTACTCATAGCCTTCATTCATATCTGAAATGAATGAGATTTTGTTGGAAAACCGCATTGCTCTTTAATTACATTGTATCATCGACGTCCTGAATAAACAATAATTCAATTTGATTAAATGATTGTGATTCAAGAGTAGAGTTAAATAGAGTAAAGCTGCCTTCCATCAGGCACGTACCTGCTTACAGTGGCAGCAGTATTTGTAATTGTTATGATCCTGAATGCCACACATGTGGACTTGAATGGGTTAATCTTTCACACACTGCATAGTGACATATTGAATGGGTAAGAGATATTCACTTCAGTGGTAGATGTGGCAGTTAGTGTTAGTGGGTTTAGTAGATCAATGACAACATCATATTTTCGTGCATTGTAATAAATAAGACATTAAGCTACACTGATCTGGAATTGATTTATATTTTTGGGTATACCTTCCATATAAATGATGGAATATGATTGATCAGTGTCTAATATAATAATGCAAACTATCGGGATGAATTTGGACCCTGTAGCTACACCCAGTTTAGTTACCCATTTAGTTTGATCTAAATTCAAAGATCTGCCATTTTGCAGATGAATAATGGACTTCCTTTAGCAACTAGTATAAATTCTGTTTTCCTTTCCCTTTAGGTGGAGGCAATAGAGAAGCGTTGTTTGGAGTTATTTGCCAGGGATTACAAGTACAGCATCATCCACAATGCCAACGGTGAAGTTTGTGGCCATTACCCCCGGCAGATAGTTTTCTTGGAGTATGAATGCACAGATGTCGAAAGAGACAGGTACCACTCAACTACTCAATCCATAATTTTCCGATTCAAAGTCCCCTCCACTCAGTTACAAATTACCCTCTTGTTTGTTTGTGTGTGTGCACACCTTGCTGTGTCTTCTGTCACACAAGGTCACATTCTAGCAGGAAATAGGAAATTATTTTCAGTGATTCAACAATCCTTAGTTCTGATTCATGCAGTCTAACTATTTTCTACGGTACTGCTAAATATAGAATATTTGATTTAACATAGGAGAAGAAAGAAAACATTCACAACAAAGGCCTTCGTGTACTGTATTAAAAAAAGTCCCATTGTTGGCAAATCCCTCATCTGCACGGAAAACTTCTCCCAGCTTGTTTTCATTTCATGGTCTGTCCTTCAGTGTCCCATGATAAACTGGGAAATAACTTTTTATTTATTCATAGCTGCAACAGAGTTGAGGTTAATTAAAGTATTAACAGTAAACATATTTACAAAGGGGTGGAGAATGCAGGAATATTGGAACAAGTTATCAGTCTATAAGCTGATGGACAGAAATATCAAGTAATTTATGAGGAAAAAACACCAAACATGCACTAGTTCTAGCCAGGTTGGACCATAAGGCTAAGATTCTCTCTTACTATATGTGTCATTTTATATGGTAGTATTAATATATATTGTGATATTGTACATTTTCTGGAAGATCATATACATAAATATACATAAACAGGGAGGTCTGTTTTTGTCTTATTCAGGGAATTAGATGGCTGAAAAATCCAAGGAAATTATGAAAACAAAAGATGTAAAGATAAGAGCTGCAACAAATTGTCGATTTAATCAGTCAATCGACAGAAAATGAATTGGCAACTAGTTTGATAATCCATCAGTCGTTTCAGTAATTTTTCAATCAAAAATGCGAAACGTTCTCTGGTTTCAGCTCCTCAAATGTGAGGACACTGACAGTATGGTGGAGTTATTGTCATATCTCAACACTTGTTCCACTAATGTAACGTTTTTTCTTCTTCTGTTTTATATCTACTTATATCTATATAATAAACGTCATGTTTTGTATCTTATGTATATAATTAAATTAAATTAAATTAATAGATACTCAATTTAAATACTAAATTAATACTTAATTAATTAAGTAAATTAAATGTCTTTGGCTGTTGGACTGTTGTTCGGACAAAACAAGAAGGTTAGTTGTAGCCTGTTATCTGCCAGTGATTGATTGATTTATCATTCAGAGGACGTCCACATTGTGCTGGTTACATTTGAAAAAGCATCTTTTTTTCTCTAAAGAAAACGTAACTTTTTATTAATTTATTAATATTAATACGCTAGCTCGGTGTTTCAGTGTTTACCAGGTAAACTGAGGTGTTGCAAAATGATGACGTAAGCCAGCCCAGAGAGGGCCGGAGTCTGTGTGCCAGTACAGTTAAGAAGATGACCTTCAGCCCATCTAACTTTCTCTGCGATTGTGCCAATATGAGCAGTGTTTATGGGATATTTCAAACCTGTTCAGATGTCTGACAACAGACACAGAACAATTAGAACAACTATATCCTGAATTAAAGCACAGTAGCTGTTACAGAGAGCAGGACACTGAACATGTGTAACGGGCTGACTCCCGGCAGAGTGTGTAGCAGGTGGGGGCTGTGCAGCAGCAGAGTAGAGAAAGATGCGTTTCTAACTTTGCCTGTTTAAATGTCAATATAGCTGATCACACATTAACCTGTGTTTATGTTGATTTTGTCAGATGACGCCCTGACCATGAAATAATGGCTTGTTCATACAGCTGTCTGTCTCACTCCTTACCAGATGTTGGCTGTGACGCTCACTTTTGTTCTTTGCCATCTGAGAAGAGGGTGAAGAAGAAGAGATTTAGCAGTTTTTATGTTGTTAAGGAAAAATAGTATCCTGTCTTTTCCTAAACAGTTTTTCTGGACCTCACTGGAAAACGTCATGAGGTCAAGGAAAGAAGTGGAGGAGAATTCATAAGGACTTCAGAAAACACAAAGCGGTGCTAAGAGACTGCACCGCACTTACACAAGGCTACATAATAATGCCATGGCAGACGTTACTGATATGGTCTGCCGTGGTCACTTTAAATGTTGCTGCCGCAAGGAATTGTGGGACAGCATTATCTCCTTTCCTTTGATAAAGGATGGTCCAGTGTACCCTATGTTAAAGGAGAGAAGAAAGGAAACATTGAGGAACCTTTCCCTTAGCATTTAGAGAATTCCAGCAGCTCTCATCACAGCTTCTGAGATACTTCCAGGTCATTTCACTCAGTTAGAAACCTTCCTGAACAAAACAAGACTTTGACCACAACCTAACTTATTTAACCCGTTTTATAATCATTCGTTTTATAATCATTCAGTGTTTGTTTTGTCATGGACAAAACAGCAGCAGGCAGGCAGTCACGATATATTGGTGAATGTAATGAAATAATGAATGTCCCACTTAACTGTAACCTACATCTCAGAAGAGAAGAACATTTGGTGTTTCAACTGCCTCTGCAGTGTGCAGTTAACACTAACTGTTGTCAAGGGCTTTGTAATTGCATTTTTCAATATGACATAAAAATGATGAGGTAGGCTAACTGATGGATAACGTGGTGGTTTGTGTGTGTAGGTTTGAAAGCACAGTGCAGATCAGTAAGCTGCAGGACCTGGTGAACCGGAGTAAGCTGGCTCGCTGCAGAGGGAGGTTCGTCTGTCCTGTCATCCTCTACAATGGCAAGGTACTGCTGTTCAGCTGGACAATGTTTAATATCACTTATATTCGACGTTCCCTTTAAACACACTGAGAAATGTCAAGGCCTTATTTTTTCTGGTGTAAATTCTTATTCTAGTAGTAATGGGAATTACCAGTGTAAATTGTCTCCAACATTTAGAATTTCAGTTCATTTTTAAAGGTACAGGAGACTCATGTTTTCCCCCCTAGATGTATGGGTAGGTTTACATGTGCAAATATTACAAAACGTTACACCTGTCTTCACTGTGAACAATAAAGGCAAAAATTCCCTCAACCTGTAATCTTTAGCAGACAGATCCAAACGTGGTTTAAGTTGTGTTGCAAAATGGATCATGTTGATTGTGCTGAATACTGACGAAGAATCAATACACCTGAGGAATGAGACTGACTTCTGCGTCACATGCACCAAATCACAGAACAACCCTGTGAATTGCAAAACATTGTATATTTGAAGCAGAGAGAGGTCGAAGGATGTCTTATGTGACTATGCAAACAAAAGTCCAACGGAAGGTTTCCAGTTCTGGCACAAAAAACCCCACATATCAGCCACACAAATGCATCCCCCCCCCCCCCACACACACACTATTTAATTACAAATAGACCATTTACAGTTTTATCTACATTTAAAACTTAGAAAACTGCCCGTTTTGAAATGCGTCCAGTAGATTGACTCAGCCAGCCGCTAGCAGCTGAAAACAGCGCTGCAACATAATTTTTGTGCCACTCAGATTCTTACTGTGAGACCCCAAAATATGTAAAAAATAGGGCCAAGGTTTAGAAATACCATAATTACCCTTTAAAAGTAAACATAGCCTAGTTCAGATGATTAGTGTATTTGATATGAAACTGTGGTCGAAGACAGTAGAAGCATTGCAGCTTGTACTAAAACGCACGGTAACGGTGATACAACCAGTTCTGGTTACCAGAAATACCTGCATGCGTCACAGCTTCTTAGAATGAAATCAGACAATTTTCTGTGGCTGCCACTACCTCTTTTCTGTATGTTTAGGCTGGACAGGTGCAAATATCTTAATTGCTGTAACAGCATGAGCACTACAGCAGCACAGTCTGACCTGTGTGCTTTCTTACTCACTGCAGCATATTTGCCGGTCGTCCACCCTTGCAGGATGGGGGGAGCTGTACGGACGCACGGGCTACAACTACATTTTCTCAGGTACAACACACACACACACACACACACACACACACACACACACACACTTAAATTTAGCCTAAACAGGGGAAGTTGTGACTTATTTTCCATTGGTGGTTTCAGTTCCATGTGTGCTCTCTGTGAATAGTTGCAGCAGTTGTCAGACAGCTGTTAAACTTTTCCTATAGGGACTTAGTGTTCCTCTAAATGACAGCTAATGCAAATGATGGCTTCATTCAGAATCACCAAGTACCACATACAACACATATATTTGTCTTTCCAGCACTTACATGATAAACTGATGATAACACTATACCACAATATAAACCAGACTGTTCACTTTGATAGATCTTCTGTCTCAAGTGGGTTGGAAATGTGAAACATCATGGAATGCTGCATGGTATACATGCCTTTGAAAATGTTGGCCGCAGTTTCAAATATACATGAAATGTTTGAAAACGAGCCATGATTAGAAAACAAGCCTTGCTGCTAAGTTGTCAATGCCATCAACTACAAATTTACAACTTCAAATTATTTTCCTAGCAAAAGAGTAGATCTTCACCTTTGGAATGTAGTAAAATGTATCCTAGAGCCTCACACATACTGGTGTTGAAGAAATACATCTGGTTATAATATATCAGCCAATATTAGTTTTTAAACATTTTGGATAAGAATCCCTTAAATTTGGTTCTTAAGAAATTGTGACCAATATATTTACTGAGTGAGATCATT
Organism: Nannoperca australis; assembly: GCA_036023655.1. NCBI lineage: Eukaryota > Metazoa > Chordata > Actinopteri > Centrarchiformes > Percichthyidae > Nannoperca > Nannoperca australis. The sequence continues at coordinate 16,002 of JAVQJD010080039.1, forward strand.
TACAGTGTGAAAATAAACTTATGAGTGCTCTGACAAACTATAATGGAGACACTGCGTCTAAACTACCTCAAACACCTCTGTGGTATGTAATAGCTAAAATCAGGCGATAATATCAGGCAGTTGATTCACTGAATCTAATATTATTTTTACGATCTCGTCAGCTGTTGTATGACTGTATGAATGTCATGCAACAGATACTCTATAAAAATATAGCTTATTCTTAATTAAATTATCATTTTCAGTGGATAACTTCAATGAAACTGAGTATAACAAAGGAGGCTAAGATGACAGTAATAGCAGTTGTCTGTCATTTCCAGCACAATTGTGTACCGGATTCCTGCCTAGTGAATTAGCTGTAAAGAGTATAACATTTTAAACCAGCAAGCTAGGCTGGTGTCTGAAATGACGATTGTTGTAAGCTTGAATGATTGACCTTCAGTTTTTTTCTAGGGGGCACTGATGACACGTGGACAGAGTCTGAGGAGGTTCCAGAGGATGACAGCGCAGTCAGGTAATCAAGCCACTTGAATAAGATGAGTGTACATCAGACACTGGTCTGTTTGTGGGCTGAATCCCTGTGTGACACAAAGCACCTGTGACAACAATAAATGCCTCAGTATTGAATCCTATTCACACAGAACTAGTATCAACTGGGGACTTCTAGTGATTTGTATTAATTGCGGTGGTCGTCTATGATCTTAATCCTGTGTGTATCTGCCATGGCTGTAAATTGTAAAGTAAAAATTCCACCTCAGTTAACCTACAATATTTTGCCAAACACAGAGGTCCTGTGATAATAGAAGTCCCGGGCAAATCAGCATCTCAGTGATTTGGGGTCATGTTTTATAGAAACTAATTTTTCCACACTTTTTTTCTGCCTCTTTCCCAGTTAAGAATTATAGAGGCGGCGTTGGCAATTATTAATGAATGTTTTGACAGCATTCAAAGTCTTGTACAGACAGGCACTGGAGCAAGAGGTCTTTGTGAACCATTTGACCAAATGCTTTTGGTAACGTGGTTTACCACAAACAGCAATTCAACTGAGTATCTCTTCACGCATTTAATGCCTGTTTTTCTTTTCAGCGGCTCTTGTTGTTCAGGAGCTGATGTTATGCCGTATGTCTGTATCTCCCTCCTTCCCTCTGCTCCCTCTCGTCAGGAACGGGGAATCCCAGCTTTTTGACAAAGTTCGAGGCCACGACATTAAGCTGCTACGTTACCTCTCGGTTCGTTACATCTGTGACCTGATGGTGGAGAACAAGAAGGTTAAGTTTGGCCTAAAGTAAGGAACAGCACAGACTAGTTTATCCACACTCTGGCTGTTATTTAGGTCACTGTTTCCACTGCACTTTGTAGAAAGAAACCTTATGGGAGGCATCTGACGATTGATTCTGTGTGTTTGGGTTTGGCTTCAAATTTCTCTGCCATGAATTGAGTTTAGGGGTCGGGGGGGATGCAGTGTGCTTGTGCATATGTCTAAGCTGAGGGGGCTTTAGATTTGGTTTAATGTTATCCAACCGTATGTACATATATACAGATTGGTTATCATTGTCACATTATTTTTAATATTTTAGGGTCTAATCCACTGTAGCTGTTGATAGTGGCTGTTAGGTTACACGTGGAACAGATGGTACTAGTGCTATTTTGGATGTGTACTTAATTACAGAACTACAGACTGAATGCACAGGGAATGATCAGAGGAGCAAGTAACATGCCAGGACAAGCTAAGTTAAGTTAATGCAACAAAGTTTAAAGATTGGTGTTTCTCAAAATAAAGTCAATTCTATATATTATTCCTTTAAATTCTGACTTATAAGAACACATAACAATAAAGAGTAGCTTGTAGAAAGTCCCGCTGCAAGCAGTGTTTTTTTCCGCACATGTTGATTCTGCTATAGCTGTGATGAGACATTATTGCAGATAAAATGGCCCTGTATTGTTTACTAAAATACCCATGAATGCTCACAGTGTATCTCATCTGACTCTTTCTTTGTGTCTCTGCAGTGTGACATCCTCTGAGAAGGCGGACAAGGTCCAACGCTATGCAGACTTCACCTTGCTCTCTGTGCCTTACCCAGGTAAACAACTACTGCTCCACTAGAGCAAAAGCCATACATTGCCCAGGCTGATTCTCATTATCAACAGATATTAGCAAATGGCAGGTCAATAGGTATTGCTGTATATGTCGGCAGATAAGAAGTCTTCCATAGACAGTATCTCCACACTTGGTTTTAGTACTGTGTCAGGATGAAGCCATTATCATTCTGGTATAGGGGAAAAACTTTTGACTTCAGTATCACAGTCGTCTTGGGCAGTGCTTAGCCCAGGATGCAGCGACAGTGTCCTTGCAGTGTAAACAGACGCAGATAGCAGAAGGGTAGAATAATTCCACCTGAAGTAGTCGGCCAATAGCAGGCTTATAAACACAGCCTACTTCCTGTCAGTCAGATTTGCATATAAGTAACAAGAGACGGCAGTACAGAATTGTCAAAGATCTGTATGAGGTAATAAAGAAACAGTGTGACACGTGCACAGCTAGTCCACCCACTGACAAGTTTATTTTTACACTCCTCAGCATATATCACATTTCTTTAAAAACACAAACTTAACAAATACTTGTCATACTTGTCAAGTAATCTAATAAAATATACATACAGTTTAAATGCCCGACAGCATTTAATCAGACTAGAACTTTTTGGACATGCGCACAGTGGTTCCACCAGTTGTGAATCTGCTGGAAATAGAAGACGGTTCTTGTTTGACTTTGTTCATCTTTCTCGTTGCTTTGAGCATTTTGGCCATCAAGACGCTCAACATCCTTAAATCTTTTAAGGACTCCAACAAAAACGTTTTATCTTCCACAGAGCAGTTTAGTTTTGCTGCGGCCATGTTTCTGTCCCTCCCAGAAACTCATTCACATCACCTGATGTTCCCCCCACGTGGGGCAAACGCGCAGAATTATATGTTTATTCCAACCAAAGCCAAACCATCAGTGTAGGAGCCATTTTTGTTTTGTTTAAGAACTACAAGGTGTTGCAGTTTGAGTTTAATATGGCACAATCACAACACGTCCGTCCTCAATTAGAAACAGACCCAGGTGTGTGAAGATGGATGAAATGTTCAACCGCTTGCTAGTATGTCATATGTAGAAAGTTTACCTTTGAGTTTCTTTCTTTTTCCACATTAAATTAATATCTGTATTGAATAGTTTAACGCTTGCCTTGGACTAACCTGTAGTCGGCTTAGCTACATTGCAACCCCATTGTTGGACCTTCATTCAACTCAGCAAGTAAGTGATTATGGACAATTGGAATAATGTGAAGCGTGTTGAAGTTCATGCCTAGGCCTCCATTGTGGATTAATTACCCAAAAGCCTGAAAGCAGAGACAGTCACATTAAGATCCATAGCTATTAGGTGCTGATATTTTCCTATTGAATGGATTATCAAAGGTTTAAACCCCCCCTCAACCCGATTCCTTTCGATTGTACTGGATTGGGTCAGTCTGTTCCGACTGAGGTGCTTACATTAAGCATTTTTATTCAGATTGGGATACTGCTCCTATTATTAGTGGAATATAAAGATTCATGCAAACTTAGCATGTCTGTCATTTGGAGTCTAGGACTTTGGTTTTAGACATGTGACAACAGATGACTTCATTGTCTATGAATTTAGCCTGTAGCTGGACCTCAGAGTGAATTTTAAAGATTAGGGCCACATTCTGTGGCTTCAGCTAATAATCTTGACCAAGAGTGCGTGAATATATGCATGCTTGTCTCTTTTTAGGGTGTGAGTTTTTTAAGGATTACAAAGACAGAGACTACACAGCAGAGGGTCTGGTGTTCAACTGGAATCAGGTATAGTCTGTTCAGTGTGTGATTATACAGTAACTTGGCTTTGCTGTATTAATCTGATGTCACTGTGTTTCCACCCGCAGGACTATGTAGACGCTCCTTTGACAATCCCTGTGTGCTTTACTCAAAACTTGAACATTGACTGGACTCAATACCAGGTAACCTTTTCTCTTCTCACTCTGTTGTGCTCAGTTGTGCACACTCCACCAGCCTTGGCTCTGGTTTCCTCTGTGCTATTTGTGGTGCATCAGTGCCATCTATTGTCCTTTCTGCAAAGTGCTTTTCTCATGATTTGTAACCACTTGCACTGCACACACATACAGTAATAAGTACAATGTGGTTTAAAGCTCACTGACTCACACTGTCCAGCCAAACCCACGTGCAGGAACTTTATTTTAGAATCCAAAGCTACTGCATATGTGAGGCTGAATTTTGGACAGTATAATGTTATGGTGCAGCTATTAAAAAACATGGAGACTTGGGTTTGAATTTATTTGGTTAAACAAAGAGCTGGAACAAGCTGATACAGACTATGCTACTGTCAGACAGTGTGGTGGAGATGATTTTTCCAACTTTAAGGGGATATAAGGGGAACATCGTCTGGTTTCAAACCTTGCTGCACCAACCTACATCCAGACCATCCTCCAGCCTTACACCCCCGCCCGCCAACTACGGTCCGCTTCTGAGAACCGCCTGGCGGTTCGCCCTCTCAGGGACGCCCGCTCACACTCAAGA